>JAYEVJ010000093.1:0-160000 GCA_036346265.1 Melocanna baccifera
TGGCTTCAGCGCAACTCCTGTCGCCGACATCTCCCCAGCGCACGGTGTTCTTGAAGCGTGATGTAGCACCCGCTGCCAACTCGGGTAGTGAAGTATAGCACAGAGATGCTCCGTCGTTGACCTTCTCGCTTCTCATCCTTAGTGAGGTAGAGGCGGTCTCTTAAATCCGAGGCTCTGCAACGAGTAACGTAAAGTGACCTCCATCCTCCCGTCGAGCCGTAAGAAGCTTGGGACATCTAATGCATTTATAAAGGAAAGATCAGCTTTATAACTTTAGGAAAACCAATTTTGCAAGAGTTGGGGCGAGAGACAAGAATCCTTAAGAATGAGGTAAGAAGATAGAGATATTACTAAATATCAAGTTTAGTTGGTTTGATTTAGAAAATAAATTTTTGGGTTTGCTACCAATTTAACTAGGGCTTAGTCTTCTCAGTCGATATGGCTCGATACCATCTCTCAGCCGAGACCCGAATAAGCAAATTGGGTCTCTGCGTATGCGCACTAGTCGGGGATCACGCTAGTGCACACAAATAAACATAGATGCCATCATAGTCATACACACGATAATAATAAAGGAAAACTCGAATATCGATAAAATATCAAGGTACGACCTTATGGCCAAGCTTACAATATCTCTAGCCGGAAGGGCTTAACAAAATAGCAGCGGAAATCCAACATAAAGCGTAGCGACCAATCGACAAGCCACAGGCTATCGAGTGGAGAACGAAGCCTAATCCGTGAAGTCGTCGTAGTACTCCCCTTCTGGCACCTCCTGCTGATAGTACTCCTCTCCCTCAACTGAGCAACATAGGCGTAAAGCCGTGAGTACATTGGTACTCAGCAAGTCGTTTGTAACAAATGAATGCAATATAATATGCAAGGCTTACCAAGGAAGGCTGAAAGGTTAATTTGCATAAAGGCATTTATTGATGAAATATCGTAAATAACTTGAAAGCGAAAGTTAACTGAAAACAGTAATAATAGATAATCAAAGGGATAAACATGAACCACTTGTGAACACCAATTCACAAGTTAAACTAACAGTGAACTACCTGTCCACTCCCAACATAAACCACCAGGTTTTAAATGAAACACTAACCTCGTGTGAAATCCCGAGCAACCGCCCATGACCAGAGGGCGCGGCTATTCGAATAGTTTTACACTCGCAGAGGTTGCACAAGCTGTACCCACACGATGTGATTAGCCTAGGCCTAAGGAAATCACAACAAGGCCTTTACAATGCTCTACCTCAACACGATTACGCCGCTAGGTTTCGCATCACACCCCCTTGCGCCACATGGAAATCAGCAACCATGTCCATCACAATGGCGAATTGAATTGAAATATTACAAATTAATCAGCCAGTCCATCCCATAATAGACATGTGGTTTGCGATTAAGCTCGAGATCAATGGCGCACAAAGTTAAGTCCTTAACATTACCGGCGAGACTACCACATCCCCAAAGTACAACTGCATTTCCCTTTCTTGCGATCACTGCTTGAGTGCAAAACCAGTTTGTATAACCAAGCCAACGTCACACCAATGACATGGCACAAATTTTAATACACGTGGCACCAACCACATTTCCATATATCATTAAGTCAAATTAATATTTTAATGTGTGCGATGAGACCGAACGTAATTATACACTGGCTAAGCAATCTAATCGTGTCAACCCATGTGATAAATAAACTAGTATCACTAATAATTTCCCAACCTATGGTGACAAAGGTATCATGGTATTTCAAAGTGTCAAAGAGGTGTAATTGCAATAGGGACAATAACTACCTGTGCAACGGTTTGAATAAAAAATAGCAATGCAACGTAATTTGAAACAAAATAATTAAATAATAGTTTGTAAAATTGGGTTCAACATGATCAAGGGACACGACTTGCCTTCGTTATGCTCGTGCGGGTACTCACGGTCTTCAGCGCGAAACCTGCTCCTCGGAATCCGAATCTAACGAGAGAAAGCGACGGAAACAAAGAAACACATAAAATGACAAGCAAAGAACTCAAAAATTCACAAAAACAGAACCAACAGCTAGAGCTCGATTTTAGATGAATTTAGAAAAAGAACGGGTCAATCGGAGCTAGGGACCGAGGAGAACGGGCTCCGGAAAATTAATTCAAAATTAATTCAGGAAAATCGGAAAAAATTCTTGTCTGTGAACCGGTGCACCAAATTCGAGTTCACCGTGGACCCGGTCCACGCCCGATGCGCAGCGAGGGGCGGCGGCGGCGCGGGGCGTTACCGACGTGGCAAAGCGGATATGCCGCCACGCGGGCGCGTCCGCGGCGTGTCGCCACGTGGCTCGGGGAACGGCAGGGGCGACGTGGCGGCGTGGCATGCCACGTGTCGTGCCACGTGGCCTAGGGTGGCGTGGCACGGCGTGTGCTGCCACGCGGCTAGGCCCAGCGGCAGCGCGCGGCGCGGCGGCGGCGACAGTATCCGGAGCGGCGAGGCGAGACCGCGCGGCTGTCTGAGCCTCGCCCGGTCTGGCGGCGGCGAGGGATCGCAGCGGCGCGGCGCGGCGACGGGCGGATCGGCGGACGTGGCGCTCGCCGCGCTGCGCCGCGGCGCGTCGCGGGCGGGCGGCGAAGCGCGGATCGCAGCGGCGCGGCGAGCGTGGCTGGCGCGGAGAGGTGGATTGGCGGCAGTGCGCGGCGCGAGGCGACGGGTCGCGGCGGCGAAGTCATGCAGCGCCGTGGCGAGGCGATACAGGCGAGCGCGCGCGGCGGCGGCGAGGCGGCGAGCGGCGACGCGGCAGAATGCGGCGCGCGGGAGCTCACCCGGCGGCGGCGGCGGCTCATGCTCCGGCGACCTCGAGCGGCAGCGGTGGCGCGGTCCGGCCGGCGCGAGCGCTCGGCGGCGCTGGCGCGGTGCGAGGGCGGGCGGAGGCGGCGGGCGGGAGCTCCGTCGGTGCGTGTGCAGCGAACCGAGGACGGCGCTCGTGTTTTATCACGCGAACCGAGGAGCTCGGATCGATTCACGGCGACAGCGCGGCGCGATTAGGTTAGACGGCTAGAGATTGGGCCTTGGCCCGAGATCGGACGGTGAAAAAGGTTAGGAGTTAGGGTTCGCGCGGCGCGGGAGGCGACGGCCGAGATCGCGCGGCGCGATCGGCGGCGAGCGGCGAGGCGCAGTGCGCCAGCGTCAGGCCGCGAATCTGCGGCAACGCGCCTGGGCGGGATCGAGCGAAGGCGCGGCGCGCGAGCGCATGCGAGAAAAATCTGTGTGCGGCGCAAGGCGCGCAGGATGGGTGACGCGTGGAGGAGAGAGGAAGATCGGGCGGGGGGTTATTTCCTTTCTTTTCTTTTTCAGAAATTCAAATAAACTTCTAAAAAGCTCTAGAAAATAGCAAATAAATCCGGAAAATTCACCAAAAATACCAGAAAATTCCTTGTGACACAAGGAACTCAAATAAAATATTTTCCACTTATGTTAATGTTTATTTTAATCACATTAAATCATTTAAAACTTTTGAAAATTCATTTGAAGCTTCAATTAATTTCAGAAAATTCCAGAAAATTCATTTTTGAAAACCAGGCTTTTAAAAATCTCAGAAAAACAGGATGTTACATTAGCTCATCGTGTATCGTTATGTAGTGGCCCACGCTATGCATCCTCAACATTAGGGTTGGCTCCATTTCCGTTGATGCTGGGCATGGGATGGTGTATCAATGCCTACCAGGGACATTAGTGCACGGTGCCCAGCTAGAGACCGGTTTCGCAAAGGTCCAAGTGAACATAATTAATGACGTTTTTAGAGCCATCCCGCTAGAGAGGTCCCCAACACAGAGAATTTTTGACACTAGGGTATGCCGTCCACACATTCGTCTAGTGGCCCAAGACGGACATCACCCTAGACCCTTTCGTGTTGCGATCTCCACACGACCATGCCTATCAAATAGAACCCTCTTTGACTCCACCTCAAGCTCCTCTTTAGAAGACCCGCGCATCGGCTCCCGTGAAGATGATGCTGAAAATATATCGTAGGAGAAATGCTAAGGCCCAATCAAAGATGATTAAGGCTCCTCCTGTGCAATGGATTTACCAACTCGGAGTGTCGTTGGTTCCCGAGTCACAATTACCTAGCCTTGGACTAATTTGCAGGACTTTACATTCCTGGTACATTTAGAGGTCCAACATGAAGCCACACCGGGAAAGTGGATTCACCATGAGATACACGGAGGGCATTTCCTTCATGACTCGGGCTATTTCATCATGACCTTCGAGGACTTATTATTACTATTCAACCTCAATGAACTCGACGCATCACTTCTATGACGTTGGACACTGTAAGTGTACTATGTAATCAAGTTCTACATTCACATAATACCGATAAAATATCATAACTCATTGCTTATATATAGATCCATGATCCAATGAGTTCATCGACGACGACCAGTGGGTTTCCTCGACCCACACTTGGTCTCTGAGCAAAGCATCAAGGACAACACATCTTTTATCAAAGATTACATAACGAAGGAATTGCTTGCTCATAGTGACAAGGACAACATCATGGTATACTTCAACCAAGGGTAAGTGCTTCACTAGTTGCCATACAAGTTTTATTTATACTGTATATGTAATATGAACTTAGGATTAATCACTATAGCGATATACATGATGAGGGCTCATTGGATTCTGATCTTGATTGTACCAAAGTGGAGCAAGATAATATACCTTGATTCTTTAGTGGCAACCACGACTTCACCTTTGTGCAACATGTAATTGATAGGTAAACTCATTTCCTCCATACGCAACTCTATTATAGTCTTCTCTTCATTTGCAATGGCCGAGGCTAACTTTTAGAATCACGTAGGTCGTTCAACGGTTACGTTGCCTAGGGAGGGAGACACAAGGAATCCTGCGCTTCACTGCAACACAGGACACGATTTTCGGTACCCGCTATAATACAACAATCCTACTATATCACACTTTGTAATAATACCTCTAGAACTGACAATACCTATATATGTAATTCTATTTTTGTAGTGCCACCAGCAGCTACAAGGCAACGTATGTGGATTCTACATTTGCCGCCAAATGCATGAAATCATAGACGCTAAGACAAATAATCCAGAGGTTTGTCAACCTGCCAATAAATATTTTATGATTATCAATTCATATATATATGCTAATGACTTTTAACACTCCTAGCGACAGCACGTGAAATTCGACAAAAGTGCATTCAATCTTGACAAACTTGCCAAAATTCGAGTACAGTTCTCCTAATTCTTGATAGTGGAGGTCATAAACAAGAATGGAGAATTCAATCCCAGCGATGTATGATTAGATGTTCAAACATTTGATACATGCACTTGTAATCAATCAACTATGCTTAATCAAACAATTAATTCAAATGTATTTCATTCAGTTGTTTAATTCATTTGTGAGATCTATGTAATGATCATCGTGCTATATATATCATCTGTTTGCGTTGTTTATTTCATTTGTGAGATCTGTGTGATGATTGTTCTATGCTATATATTTGTGAAATCTTCTGTTTACTTCAGAGGGTATGACTAGCATTTCCTGAGACTAGTCAAAGAACAAAAAATAATGTATTTTTTCAAATAGTTATCACAGACGGTTTGGAACACCAAACTGTCTGTGATATGCAGATATCACAGATGATTTTTAAAATACACCGTCTGTGATATGTTCGATATCACAGACAGATAATGTAAAAACTCGTCTGTGATATGTCCGCTATCATAGACGGTTAATATGAAAAACCATTTGTAATACTGCAAAATCACAAACGGTTGTGTTGAAAAATCGTTTGTGTTTTAGCTTATCACAGACGGTTTGGGAGTTGTCTGTGATAACCATCTATTATCACAGACACATAAATTCAGACGGTTGAGAAACCATCTGTGATGACGATTTTGAACCGTCTGTGATGACCTTCTTTGTAGTAGGATTGGCTATCACAGGTGTGGCACCATCTACCTGCCAGAATCCATAAAATGGCTGCCTGATCCGCAATTCGATGGGTTTGTAGAATGGGTTCTAGGTTTGCAGCATGCTTTTTCCCAAAAGTAAATTTCATTAGAGGATATAGCTCGCAAGCCCAGCAATTTTGGTAGAACGACTCTAGTATGCAACATATTTTTCTCTCTATGGATAAAACACTAATCAAAGCACAAAGTTTTATCCACAGAAGATCCTTGCATAAAAATAAAAAAGAAAAGAGAAATACAAGAAAAAGTAAAATAAAAGTAAAAGAATAGTTGGGTTAGGTCAGCCTATTTATGGCCCTCTCCCTCACCTATTGATCTCCCTACCGCGCCATCTTGCGCCCCTTGCTCATTTGTCCCTCTTGGTCTCTCTCGTCTTATTTGCCACCATCCCACTAGAAAACCAGATTCATGTCCCTCGATCTCTTAGCTCATTCCATTGTGTCGATGCTAGGCATGCTAGCCAGTGAGATCAACAAGGATGCGGCAGCAATGCTCCACATCTAGCCACCAAAACAATGACAAGAAAACAAATAGCTTTGTGGACATCCATTGTGGCCTCCACTTGCCATCAAGAATGCACAAATAGGGTTCATCCAGCCCCTCCAAATCTCACTATATATAGGAAATGAGTTCCTATGTTGAGGTGATGAGTAATTGTCAATCAAGACTTAGTGCTTGTGGAGTTTGTTTCAAAAAAGAATGGAAAACTTGAGAGTTTAGTTCAAACCTTCTGTACCCGCGGCTACTAGGTAGATCATTTGCACATTTTGGTTTCATGCTTTTTGTGTGATGTCATCCTTCTTTTGTTTGCACCACCAGACCATCTTGGTAGCAGACCGTCCATGGTGCCTGGTGAGCAATAGACCAAGGCTAGGGTTTGGTGGACCAAGAGGAAAAGGGCAAGCCACAGACAGTAAACGGTGGCATGCCGAAGGGCAAGTGATTTAGGTCTGTGGTGGACTGATCGAGGAAAGTTGTAAGCTGGCGGACTGTCATCCACTGAAGCATGAACCATTATCCCTTGGGGCACAAAACATCCCCCACTACCCTTGTTCCTAGTGAGTGCCCTTTGTTAGTTCTCGGTGTGGGCTAAATCATGATTGACAGATGGTCTATCTTTTTACAGAATAGAATCGAGGGGTTTTAATGTTGATAAGTGTTGGCTTGGCCTTCTAGCTTTAGGGCAAGTGGATATGGGTTCCATAATACATGTTTATGACTAACATGAGCCAAGTACATAGAACTTATGCTAAAAAATGGTTTCTTTGTTTGTGTGTAGGTTGTTTGGAGGACTTCAATAGTCAATGGCAAGAGGACTAGGACTAAATTAGGAGAGCTGAGTTCTAGAACAACCATGATGCCGGGTAAGATCACGTGGCTCAAGCATGGTTGGATGAGGACAACAACCATGGAGAGACAAGTTGGTGCATATGATCCATGTAGTGGCTCAAACCGGTTCAAGTGTGGAGGAAGTCTGGTGGCATTTGGAAGTAGGACATACTTGTCTGTTACATGGCTAGACATTAGTGTGTCAAGAACACGTGTCAAGACATGAAGATTGCTTCAAAGTGAAGAAATGACCCTTCCATGATGGACATTTTTGTAAAGTACCAAATACCAGAAAAGCTATCATGAGCAAAACTACGATGCAATGGAAGCCATTTTAGGTCATGTAAAAGCAGGCAAAGATTAAGCAAATGTGATCAAGATAGATTTAAGTGAAGACCCACAATGAAAAGCATACAAGTCTTATATGTGAAACCAAGTGATAGCGGGTTAACAATGAAGGACCATGTGAGAGGGTCCTAGTTTGGGTTAACAATGAAGGACCATGTGAGAGGGTCCTAGTTTATGGTATGATGAACCATTGTAAGTTAGGAGATTGGGAAATTTGACTAGCAGTATTGCTAGTTGGTCAAGAGGAAGGCCGATTAGATCGACATTGCACCATCAATCTGACCGGTTGGTCTCAACGGTCAGACCGGAAGGATGTTGGCAGTCTGACCGGTTCCTCTCAACAATTAGACTGGCTGGGTGTTGGCGGTCTGACCAGTTGGTCCTAGCGGTCTGACCAGTTGGATGTTGGTAGTCAGATCGGCCAGATGTGGATTTTCAGCTAGATTTTAAATTATGGATTTTGAGTTGAGAAATGAGTTTTGGGAAGTATGGTCAATGATTTTATATCGCATGAGCTATGTTACTGCTAACGTGAGTCAAGTTGTGAAGAACTTATACCCAAAAATGATTTCTTTATCTTTGGATGTACAGGGTCGCTTGGAGTCAACCACGGTCAACAGTGAAGACCAGAGCTAGGCTCATGAAGGAGCTAAGGCGTAGAACGATCAAGGATGTCGGGTAAGATGATGAACTCAAGTAAGGCACGAGAAAGGTGGGAAATGTTAAAGGCAAGTTCGAGCAATGAGATTGCACTATGTGGCTTGGACGGGCCAAGTGAGCTATGGTTCAGTGGAACTGGGATGGGAGAGACTTAGCGATGCGTGGTAAGCTAGTGGTGCAGCTACACATGGCAAGTATGGCGATTGCTTACAATGAATGGGGATGATTGGGTCAACGAGGGGTGTTTTGGTAGTTCGGCTAAAATACCAAAAACAAACTTGGATCAAAACTGTGACGCATGAGTGGTGCTTGGGAGAGCGGTTTAGGTCAAGGTGGAGCTGATTTGATCAAGATAGATCAAGGCTAAAGATTAGCGGACTTGAGTTTATGAGCTTTGGAAAGAGTGCACAAGTGAATATGTCTGAGTAAAACCTATGTGTGGGGGGTTAATAGGTTTTCCTCATTGTGTTAAATGGATAGTATCCATTAAGGGGTGGACGTGGCTGGCTAGGACATCTACAAAAGGGGGTTGGGATGGAGACATGTGGTTAACCATCCAACCCATCTCTTTTGTACTCTCTTGTTTTTGGGATTAGGCTTTTAAGTACTTGGTGTGCTCTCTGTCCTTTAAGGTGAAGTGGCAGTGAAACTTTCCTCTTCAATCAGCAATAAAATCAATCTTTGATTTTCTCCATAACCATCTTTCTATTTGATGGATTTGGTCTTATTTTAGTTGGTTTTTCCTCTCCTCTCAACCTTTTCTTGATCTTGTTGTATCAAGAATGTACAAGAGATGGAGAATACCTCTGAGAATCATCTTCCATCTATCTAGGCATGCTAGTAGCAAGTTCATCAAGAAATTTAGTTTTTGCATATTTTTGATCTTCCAAGTGAATTTTTCATTTGAGGGTTTTTGGAGTGATTTTTTAGTGTCTTGCTTGCTGTGACATGTGGGAACATATCGAAAGCTATCTTGTCTATTCTCTACCCACGAGCAAGTCTTGATTACCGATTTAATTTTAGGTTTTTGGAGGGTTTTTGGAGTGATTTTTTAGTGCATCCTTGCTTAAATCTCAAAAAGCTCTGAACTTTGACATGGGTTTTTATGATCCAAGGATGGAATGTGCTCCTGAGACCTTAAGCAAGATGTGCACAAAGTTATACGATTTTTGGATCATCCAATCAAAAGTTATGTGGATTTAAAATCTCGCACCCGTGTTGATTTTACTATTCATAAGCCTGAAAACACTATTAATAGTAGTTAGACTTCCCAAATAGAGGTCAGACTGCCCCCCCTAGAGGTTAGATTGCCCTAAGGTTGGTGGTCAAACTGCCAAGGAGAGGTCAGACCACCCTCTGGATGGCGGTCAGACCTCTTAGGGCTGAGTAATTTAAGATTTGGTGTTCTTGAGTGTTTCTCTTTATTCTTTTGGCCTAGGATTTGATTCTCAGTAACTCGATAGTTATTTGAGAAAAAGATCTAGAATACTTGGGGAAAAAATTTTAATCGGCAACATTCAACCCCCTCTGTTGCATTTTTGATCCTACAAGTGGTATTAGAGTCCAGTTAGCTCTTCTAATAGATTTTAACTGTTCTTCAGAGTCATGGTAGCAGACAAGTATCCACCAAGCTTCCTGCTTTGATGGGGTCAACAATTCCTTTTGGAAGAGTTGGATGGAATCTTATATTCAGGCTCAAGGCTATACTATTTGGAAAAAAAGTTAAGACTTGGTTTGTTGTTCCTACCAATGAGAACATCACTGTTATGAATATACCAGATGTTGAGGTAAATTCTAAAACAAGGAACATCATCATTCAGGGTTTTACTAGAAACAAGTTTGATCGCATCTCTCACCTCTCATCAGCATACGATATTTGGGTAACCCTCGATGCACCATGAGGGCACCACCTAAATCAAGATTGTCCGATAGGACCAGTATAAGAGCGAGTACAACAAATTTGAGATGCTTGCTGGTGAATCCTTAGATGAATGCTTTAGCCAATTTTATAAGATACTGAGCAACCTCCGAACTATTGGTCTCACATACCCAGATTCAGATATTGCTCACTAGATGCTTTCTACCCTGGACCTCAAAGATTGGGAGATGAAAGCGATCACCATCAAGGACACAATTGATCTATTGACTTTGAGTCTTAACGTGCTGTACTCTCATCTCAAGATTCATGAGATCAATGTTATCCCTCGTAAGACGAAGTCACAGTTGATGGCCTTGGTCACTAATCTCATATAACATCCCAAAAATTTGCTTCTCCTTTTTAAGTGATTTTCTGGAGTTAATTTGGATTTTTCTGGTTTTTATTTCAAGCCATGAAGTGACAAAATTAAATTAAATTATTTTATAAAAGTCAAAATAAGTTTATTTAATTTTCCTAAGTCTTTCTGTAATTATAATAATTTTCAGAATTTTCTAGAAATTAAAAACTCTCTTTTTAAAGTTAACTTGTGTTTTTATAAAAATCCAAATACTAATATAAGTTAAAAAAATATTTTTATTAAATCCAGAATAGTTTCAGAAGGTTCTTTGAATTTTTCTGTAATTTTTGAAATTTATTTGGTATTTTTTCGAGTATTTTTAAAGCCTCCTAGTATTTCTGAGAAAATCTGAAAAGAATTTAAACCCAAACTCACCTCAGGCTGACACTTGTCGCACATCGGACCAACCCACCCCCGCCTGATCTAATCTCGTCCGCCCGCTCTCACTTACCCCTTCACCCCGCCTCGTCCTCCCCTCGAGCTGCCACTTGTCGCACACAGGTTAAATCCTCCCTCGCCTGATCTGATCTAGGCCACTAATAGCCACTTACCCCTTCGGCCCTCACTTGAATGGCTCGGATTTAATCTCAGTTGCCCGATCAGATCCCGGCCGTCCTCTTTCACTTACCGGTTCATTCACGATCTAACCGCCGTGATTTTCCCCCTTGCCACTTGTCTTAATCTGGGCCATCACTCTTTCCTTCCCCTTTTCTCTCTCTCTCGCCGGTAGATGGGACCCACCCGTCAGGCCGTCGTCTCTGCCGCATCTTCTTCCTCGCGCCACCACTGCTGCCGCCATTAGCGCCCAAAATCGAAGCTTTTAAAGCTTCGGTTTCCTTCCCGTTTGCCCTCCCGCACTAATGCAAAACTTAATTCCCCTTCCACCGCACCCGATTCGAGCGTTACCTCCCCCAATTACCCCTCCTTCACCGTCGCATTAACCCCCAAATCTGTTTCACTCCGGCCAGCCGTTACCCTCCCTTGGGCTTCCCCGTTGCCTATAAAAACCCCTTCCCAAGCTTCCCCTCGCCACGCCGCACCTTTCCCCTCCTCCAATTGCGCTCAGTGCTGCCCTCCTCGCTGCTGCACCGTGACACCGCCCTTTTCTTCGTCGGTGGAACTCCGGTGAGAAATCCCCGCCGCCTTAGGCAACCTCGTGCCGCACCGCCACCACTCCGAGCTTCAGTGAAGCAGGGTGCACCTCTTCCCCGAGCATCTTCACCGTCGGAGCTCCCCACCGCCGATCGCACCCCTCCGATCGCCGCTCCTCACAGCCGCTGGCCCTCTCTGATCATCCTCAGGCTCCTCTGAAGGTACCTCCGGCCTCCCCGTAACCCCCTCTAGCTTTTGGAACCATCGGCCGGCGTCGCCACCTGCCGGAACACCGGCGACCCTCGGGTCCCGTGCGCTTCCCCTCTGGCGGCCAAGCCACATCGATGATCGCGCGTGTGGCACCGCGCATGGCGTGGTGGGCACGATCGAGCACCACGCCTCGACCGTGGGCGGCCGCCACGCCCGACACACAGCCGCGTCGGCATAATGTGCGTGGCGTGGCGACCGCGCAGCGACCACAAGGTGCCACATGGAGGCTACGTCAGTTCCTTATGCCACGTCAGCACCTTTTATTTATTTAATTAAAATCGTAATGATTGCTGACATCATAATATTAGTTTTCCTTTACAAAAATAATTTGGTTAATTGCTTGATGACGTCATAAATGCCTTTTCGTTTTAAAAATAATTCCAGAAAATAGTTTTTTTCTTTTTCTTTGTATTTAATCTTCCGGAAGCCGTAACTTCTTCATTTTAACTCCGATTTGACCCGTTCAAATTTCTAAATTTTTCTAAAATCAGGAAAGTTCCATTTCTGTACTTATTTTGAATTTTATTTTCAATTATTTTGTTTGGTTCTTTGCATATAGATTTCGACAATTCGGGAGAGTTTGAATTCGATGATTCGCAGCAGGACTTCGAGCAAGGCAAGTTACACCATTGACCATATTGTTCCTACTATTTTAAATTATTTATATTGTTTTACTATATATGCATGCATAATTTTTACTCATATATAATTTAAAGACAATTTAAACCCTAGTTAATGCCCATGTTCGTTTGTATGGCCAAATTTGATTCTCGCTATCACATACCTTGTCACTTAGATAAAAACACAATTACCCATATTAAGCATTCCTTTGAAATTCTTTATGCATGCATTCATTCTGTTATATTCCCTAGTGTAACTTGTGGAGTACTTTAAAGTGCTCACCTTGCTTAAATCTGTTGCTAGAGTATGACTCAAACGACTTCAGTAAGAACTTGGACGAGTCAGCCGCGTCTTACAGTCATTCGCCTGTGGACAAGCAGGATGGGCTGTTCTTCTGCTATTTAAATTTACTACTATTTTTCTTCAGTTGGCCTTGAGCCCTTTTATTGTAAAACTTGGCCATAAGACCCGTACTTTTGCTTAATAATATTCTGTGGTTATTATACATGATATGTATCACTGTTAACCTTGTGTACACTAGTTTTTCCTGGGATAGTGCGATTTACACAGAGGGACTTGGAGTTGTTGTTCCGGGTCCCGACATCTCATATCAGCTTCTAGATCATCTTCTAATGGTGTCTCTAGTATTTCTTTGGCTGCTTTGTGTAAGATGTGTGATGACCAATTTGAGCATTTTTCAGAGAGTGAGTTAGCCCTCTTAGCTAGAAAGTTCTCACACACATACAAGAGGGTTAGAGAGAGAAAAAGAGGAGGTCCAGTGATCTACTTCGAGTGTTGTGGCCCCAACCACATTCGAGCAAACTGCCCAAGCTTGAGAAGGGCAAGAATGACTACAGTGGTGCAAGCAAGAATGACTACATTAGCAAGAACCATAACAAGAAGCCTCCTACTCGTGATCAAGGAAAAAAGACGAAGTTTCGCAATCTCGGCAAGGCAAAGAAACTCTTCCACCGCGTCCTCAGCACCTTCAACAACTTCGACTTCAGCGACATGGAAGGCTAAGCGACAACGACGAGGATGATCCATAGAAGAACACCAAGGACGGTGATGACTCACTGGGATGTGCTTCATGGCTGATGAGAACGACATCAGTGATGATCTCTACAACAACTTTGGTGAGGTAGGCCCCTCCTATAACCAGCTCAATGATGCTTTTCTGAAGCTAGAAAAATTCTATGCTAGGTCTAGGGCTTGGTGTAGTGAGTTAGAGGAGGTAAAAAGCTTGTCATGGGAGCTTACTTTACTTAGATTTGTTTCCTCTCATGATGATTGTGATGCTTGTTCTTCCTTGTTGGAGGTATCGAGAAACTAAGAAACTCACATGATAGTGTGATCTTTAAGCTCCATTTCCTTAAGATGAATACTGTTAGTCTGTTAGTTGAATTAGAGATGGCTAGAGTAACTCCTTTTCAGTTTGATTCTGTTCAGATTCCAATCTACACCTCATATGAGAATAAGGACAATACTTTTAGAGATCTATATACCTTTCTCCTTGGTTAGCTTGAAACTTGTGATAGCCGTGTCAACTTGAAGAATAATTTAAAGAAGGCCGATCATAAAATTGTTGAAATGCATGCTACTTTAATTGACCCTATTGCTTTTTGTGCCAACTGTCCTAATTTGATTGCTGAACTTGAATCCATATCTAAGCAATTTCAGGATATGTGTGATCATAATAAGAAAATTGCTCAATATGCTTCTAAGGCTCCTATTAGCTCATCATACAATAATTGTGAAAAATTAAAATCTAAATTGATTGCCTTAGATGAAAAATGTGTGAAGCTAACTAAGGACCTACTTAAGAAACCACAATATGCTTGTTTGTTCTATGTTGAAGTGGATGAGAAAATGAAGGAAATGGAAGAAACCTTTAGGAAGGGATTCGAGGCCCAGATGGCTAGGGTTAGCACTACTCCGTGTGTGTCTTGTGAAGCCCTCAAGCTTAAGGCAACTGTGAATAGGAAGAGATATGCACATGCTATTCTATCTTCTCCTTCTGGTTTTCATCTTCTTCTTCCCCATGTTCTTCCTATGCTTCCTTTTTTCAGGAGTGTGAGTACCTCATGAACACTCTTGAAATATTTATCGGAATCAAGAAAAAGTTTAATCTTATTCTAGATAAATCCAACATTTGCAAGTTCAACTAAGGTCTAGGATATGATTTTATAGAGGATGTGAGGAAGCATCCACCTGTAGTTGTTAGGTCTGTAGTAGGAGATGTGATTGAGGTTGTGCCCGAGTTTAAGAAGACAATGCTTAAATTTGCAGGATTTGTCCAGGAGATTTCTGATAGTAAGGTTGTGCCTCCTGCTGCTCGACCTCTCAGAGAGCGAAGTATCATTGCACCTTCTGTCAAAAGGATGGACATTTAGTTGAGTTCAACTTTAGGCATGCGAAGGTTGCGCGTCATGACTATGTTTGCGCTCTTAGGGGTATTTAGGGTCAGCCCTAGACTCAAAGTACTCCTAAGACCGACACGAGGCCTAGAGTTGTAGGTAGCTCTTCCGACTTTCTTAGTTTTAGGCAGTGTCAAGGGCTTGGTTTTCAGGCTTTGGCCCTTGAGCTGCTTCTGGTTAGGGTTTCTGCCATCCTAAGGATAGACCTTGTTTTTCCCATCGAGGTAGCTATCCGTGACGTGATCAGTATACACTAGGTAGAGGTTTGGGCTTTGTTTCTAGACCTTTTGATTCTGTGAGAGGTTAGTTACGTAGTGTTGCTAGAGGTTAGTCTCCTATTTCTTTGACTAGATCTTCTATTTATCATGTGACACAGTACTGGGTTTCTAGATCTTTTCTTATTTACCCTAGTACTGTGCTACCAATGTCTACTACTCACTGATTTAGATTCATCGGGCTGAGAAGGGAAATGTTTGGCTTATTGACTCCAGTTGTTCTCGTCATATGATCGGAGATTCACATTGTTCTCTTACCTAGTCCGAGCTCTAGGTGATGAGACGATCACCTTTGGAGATGCTTCGTCAGGTTGAGTCATTGCAAAAGGTACTGTGCGCATTAACGATTCTTTCATTCTTAAGGATGTTGTCCTAGTGAGTAAGCTATGATATAATTTGCTATTTACTTCTCAACTTACCGATGATGATTTTGAGGTAAGTTTTAAGAAAAATACTTGCAAAATCCTTGATTCTTCGGAAAGTCTAGTTTGCTAGATTTCTAGATTTAGGAGTATCTTTTGTGTTGATTTTATCAAGACTGCATGAACTCAGAAGAAGTTTTGGATGATCAAGACTACTTCTTTAAACCTCTTACTTGGGGTGGTTACATAAGAATTGAGATCTAGCACATGGCTAAGAAAATAAAAATTGTGAACAATGATTGAAACTTAGAAGGCGGTTGTGGATGACTTCTAGTCCAAAACTTGCTTTGCTAAGTTAAAACAAAAAATGAATTTCAGAAAATGTCAAATGTGCTAAATTTGCTCAATTACAAATGATATCAAGTGCTTGAACACAATGTTTCAACGTTGAATTTGTAGCACTCTACATTGACTTAATTGTAGCTTCTTGATCCCATTTAATATATTGACATCGCTTGTCAGTATCTAAATACCTTTAGCTACACTATGATCTTGAGTGACTTATCATGTTAAAAATCTATTTAATTTTAAATTATTGCTATTCGGGTTTAGTTTTGCTATATATGGTTTGCCATGATTTAGATAGCTCTTTCACAAAATATGGCCTGGTGTAATATTTGTAGAGTCAATTTAGATAATTTTCATGACTCCTAATGCTAAAAATGAATAAAATGTATCTACTTCATTTCATTCATGCTTTATTTTCTTCCATGCATCTTGATGACTCCGTTGTTAAAGGGAGAGAAAGATCAGTTAAAATACATATTTAGAGCATGATTTAGAGTTTTTATGCAATTTTTTTGCTAAATTAGAGCTTTAATGTTTTGCTGTGGTTCCCTTGATCATTTGATCTCTTCTCACCATGACCAATGTCAAATCAAACAATTGTTCTTTCATATGGACCTATAGTGAGATTTTTCGATTCATTTGGTGGATATGAAAATTTCTATGAAAATTTGTCATTTTTAGTAGCTTTTATCTATTTCTGTCTCAAATGGTCATTTTTTCAGCTCATTGTATCCTTCATTTGATCATTTAGAGATCTATTTGCAAATTTAGCTCTTTTTGTCTAAATTCAACTTCTACTTGCATTTTTCGTAATTGCCAATGGGTTCATGAAGGGGGAGATTGAAAGATCATATGAGAAGGTCCTAGTTTATGGTATGATAAACCATTCAAATTTAGGAGATTGAGAAATTTGATTAGCATTGTTGCTGGTCGGTTAGGAGGAAGGCTAATCAGACTGGCATTGCACCACCGGTCTGACCGGTTGATCTTAGTGGTCAGACTAGCCAGATGTTGGCGGTCTGATCGGTTGGTCTAGTGGTCAGACCTGACCGAGTATTGGTAGTCTGATCGGTTGGTCGCAACGGTCTGACTGGCCGAATGTTGGTGGTCAGACTGGCCAATATAGGGATTTTCAGCCAGATTTCTAATTTGTGAATTTTGAGTTAAGATATGAGTTTTGGTGAGTATGGTCAGTGGTTTTATGTTGCATGAGCTATGTTACTGCTAACGTGAGTCAAGTTGTGAATAATTTGTATCCGAAAATGATTTCTTTGTTTTTGGATGTACAAGTTCGCTTGGAGTCAACCGTAGTCATTAGCGATGATCAGGTTAGGCTCATGGAGGGGTTGAGGCCTAGAACGATCGAGAATGCTAGGTGAGACGGTGAGTTCAAGTATGGCACGAGATAGGTGGAAAATATTGAAGGCTTGGACGGGTCAAGTGAGCCATGGTTCAGTGGAACTGGGATGGAAGAGACTTGACGACATGTGGCAAACTAATGGTGTACCTACATATCGTAAGCATGGCGATTGCTTGCATTGGATAGTGATAAATGGGTCAACGAGGGGTGTTTTGGTAGTTTGACCAAAATATCAGAAACTACCTTGGACCAAACCATGGTGCATGAGTGGTGCTTGGGAGGGTTTAGATCAAGGCGGAGCTAGTTTAATCAACATAGATCAAGACTAAGAATTTAGCAAATTCGAGCTATGCGCTTTAAAAAACGTGCATTAGTGAATATGTATGAGTAAAACTCGTCTATGTGTAGGGTTAAGAGGTTCCCTCATTATGCTAAGTGATAGTATCCACTAAGGGGTGGATGTGGCTGGCTAGGCCATCTATAAAAGAGGGTTGAAATGGAGACATGTGGTTAATCATCCAACCCACCTCTCTTGTGCTCTCTTGCTTTTAGGGTTAGGGTTTTGAGTACTTGGTGTGCTATGTATCCTCCAAGGTGGAGTGGCTATAAAACTTTCCTCTTCAAGTAGTAGCGGAATTAATTTTTGATCTTCTCCATGGACATCTTTCTATTTGATTGATTTGCTCTTATTTTGGTCAATTTTTTCTATCATTTCAACATTTTCTTGATCTTGTTGTGCCAAGAACGTATAAGAGATGGAGAATACCTCTCGGAATTATTCTCTACCAATCTAGGCACGTTGGTAGTGAGTTCATCAAGAAACTCGTTTTTGTATATTTTTGATCTTCCAACTGATTTCTTGCTCTAAGGGTTTTTGAAGTGATTTATTTGGTGTTCTTGCTTGTTATGACATGTGAGAATATATCTAGAGCCATCTTAGCTATTCTCTGCCCATGAGCAAGTCTTGATCACCAATTTTGGTTTTAGGTCATTTTTGGTGCATCCTTACTTAAATCTCAAAAAGGTCTAAACTTTGATATTGGTTTTTGCAATCCATGGATGGAATAGATTCCTAAGACCTTAAGCAAGATATGTACAAATTTTCATGGCTTTTGGATCATCGAATCAAAAGTTACGTGGATTTAAAATCTTGCACTGTGTTGATTTTATTGTTGATTATTAGCCTAAAAGCACTGTTCATAGTGGTCAGACCACCCCTCGGAGGTTAGACCGCCCCAAGGTTGGCGGTTAGACCACCAAGGAGAGGTTGGACCGCTCCCTAGTTGGCAGTCAGACCACTCAGGGCTGAGTAATTCAAGATTTGGTGTTCTTGAGTGTTTTTCCTTGTTCTTTTGGCCTAGGATTTGATTCTCAGTAACTCTGTAGATATTTGAGAAAAGGATCTAGAATACTTGTGGGAAAATTTCAATCGGACCCCTCTCCCCCTCTCTGTTGCCTTTCCAATTCTACAAATAAGTTGCCCTGTCATGTTAGGGTCCAGAAATGAGAGAGAGGAGTGGATGGCTTATCCTCCACTACAAACGGGGTATGAGATGGTGTTACCATACCTGAGCCCTTAGAAAGTGTTGTAGTTTTAGCCCTTGAGTGGAAGAGATAAAAGAGAGAAGGCGGGTTGCTCCATGGGAGCTTTGTCAACTTAGATCTAGGTGTGGCTATAATCATGCATCCCAAATCAAATACAAAGGAAATTCCAAAAAGATGTGTGTTATTTTCTTTGCTTGTTCTTTGATTTAGGTTTTCCTTCTTTCTAGTTCTTGCTTGTTCGTTATTTCCATGATGAGTAAATGATGTCATGAACATCTTTTGTCAGAGTTTTCATCCATCTAGATACTTGGATTGCTAGTTCTTAACTGAGTTGGAGAATCATCAAAATCATAGTCGGAGATCTTTAGAGTGGGCTGTAGTAGAGCAATATGTGATTTGAACTATCTAAAATTTGCTTACATGTGATTGGAACATTGATCCTAATTTTGAATTAGTCCATTTTACCCTCCCCCTCCAACTAGTGCCCAAGTTCGAAAATCTCTCTCCAACTACTAAACCAGGTACTTTACATCACTTAACCACCAAAACTGGTACAAATACCCCCTAAGGCTTACTTCATAAGTTTTTTTCCTGTTGGCCACCACATCACCAGTTTTCCATGTGATAGACACATCACCAATAACCTCTCTTTGTTCTCTCTTCTCAACCACCGACGAGAACGATGGCTCCACCTCTTGCATTCCTCACCCATCATTGACCCTGAGCGCCTATGTCTAACCAAACTTCACATGGGATATAGCCATGCACCAAGATGCACGGGGAGCGTTGGAAACACACGTCCATCCATGGATACTCACAAATCCAATTGTGGAGAAAAGGACAAAACTACACCACATACTCTGGCAATCTCTAGCAAATACATAGTGCATGACTCAAGAAAATAGTAGACTCAAATCCCCAATTCCATCACTTGCTCTCCATTCATAGCCCCAATTCCTTGCCAAATGATGACTCCAAATCCAAATCAGTTGTAGCAAGCTAGGAATGTGACAACCAATTAGAACACAAAACAGGAAGCAATGGGATTTGGGGGAAATTATGGTATGTGCTCAATTGTTGTGAGCCTGTTAGCTCCTCAATACTCAGCGGTCAAGCAAGATGGGTTTTGTAGAGGATTGTATTACAATCTCTCTCCTCTCATTGAGTTTTGGACTACACCGATAGAGTCCACTATGCTGCCTTGAGTTCCCCATCTTCTAACCTTGGCAGGTGGTGGTGGAAGCAACTCGACACCAATGACGGGATCCATTCTCCAGCAAGGGGACGTGGCGTAGACAAAAAATAATCATACCAAGAAAGCCACAAGCCCTTGTAGGAGGATGAGAAGAAAAGAAAGGAGAGGAGAGAAGGGAAAAGGGAAGCCGGAGAGGAGAGAGAGAGTGTGGATGAGGAAGAAGAAGAATTTAGAGGATGTCACCCCAAGGTTCACCTTGATTCCTTCTTTCTTCTCTACACTTTGCTGAGGCTAGTTGTCGTCGTTTAGCTGGAGTTTGCCACAATCTGAGCTAGTGTCACCACCCTTGTCATCGCCAACCTCCTTGTCGTGGTTCTCCACCCAATCCGAGCTGCTAGCTTGCTTCACCATTTCACGCTTAAGCTTGAGCGTACCTCACTGACTCCCCAGCTCACCGTTGTTGTTTTTGTTGTTGTCGATGGAGATGAACTCTATTGACCATCAATCTCTTCCGGTCAGCGTCCACATGGCTACCACCTCAGTGCAACCATCCCCTGTGGAAGCCACGTAGTAGCCATTTCATCCCCTACTACCAGCTCACCCTGCCTTATTGTCTTGCCATGTCATCGACCACGTGCCAGCTACCTAGATGCCACCTCATCACTTGTTGCACACATGTCCTTCATATCACCTTGCCACATCAGCCCTAGCCCATAGTCTGGTGCACTGTTACGTAGACCAAGTCCACTTAAACTAGTTCAGTCCATGCACCTGGTCCATGAGTCATGGCCCACTTGTCAGTCTCTAATCCTATTTTCCATAAATAAGTTAAATTCCAAAAGACCCAAAATAATAGTGGTCCCACCTGTCAGCCATATGTTTCTCTCTCCTTTGTTATTTTCCTCTCTCCTCTGTTATTTTCCAGTATTTTCCTTCTCGATCAATCATTCGAGAGCCTGTTCTCCTCCTTTCGAACTCCAATTGACCCGATTCTTCTTTCTAAATTCATTTAAAATTAAGCTCTACCTTTTAATTCTAGTTCTATTATTTTTGTATTTTATTTGAATTTATTTTCTATTTTGTTCGCTTTCTTTCTTGTAAGATAGCGTTTTCGAAGGAGTAGAAGTAGGATTAAAGTTCAAGAACTGGTAACTGAATAGAGCCAAGGTAAGTTATGACCTTTGATCATGTTGAACCTCCTATTTTAAATCTATTTGTTATTATTTTGTTTCAAATTAATATGCAATGCTAATTTAATACAAAACCTTGTATTTGGTAGTTATTAGCCAACTTTGATTAATTCCCTCCTTGATAATTTGAATACCATGACTCCATTGTCACCATAGAATTTGGTAATTATTTAGTAATGTAATACTAGTATCTACTTAGGTTGTACATCTAGTATGCTTAGCCATGCTTATTGTTACGTTG
This sequence comes from Melocanna baccifera, assembly GCA_036346265.1. NCBI lineage: Eukaryota > Viridiplantae > Streptophyta > Magnoliopsida > Poales > Poaceae > Melocanna > Melocanna baccifera. Next base: position 21,504 of record JAYEVJ010000093.1, read on the forward strand.
GGCTCATCATCACATGTTGACCAATTAATTAATTTTGACTTAATGAGATGTTGAATTGTGGTGGTAGCTACAGTTATAAAATATATGTACCATGATATGGGTATTATCATTGAGTTGGTTAAACAAAATAGTTTTCACTGAGCGAGTGATTGTGTAGTAAAGAGGGTGCAGCTAACACGTTGGGATGTGGATACCTCACCTAGGTATTGTTCAAGGACTTATTTTGTGTGCTATTAATCTGAGACATATCATACAACTACATGTCCAGTATGGGGTGGACATAGCTAATTAATTTATGATATTTCAACTTTGGTTCTGCTATTAAGATGAATATGGGTGTGATCGTAGCTATTGACTTACATTAGCACAAGAGGGGTTTTCCAACTAGGTTTAAGCCTACTCGACAGTGAAACCTTAGCAGGTGAGATCAGGTTATGATTGAGTATTGTATAGGTCTTGTCGTGATCTCTTTGGCACACACCAAGGGAAGTGTGTTAATCTAGTGGTAATATGAGATGAACATGTCTTGTGGGTAAAGTTATGCAACCTTTGCAAAAATGTAAAATTATTTGAATAGCCATATCCTTGGTTATGGACAATACTCAGCGATTTTATACGAGAGGTAGAATAGTATAAAAACCCTAGGTTGGGTTTGGTCGGAAACTGACTGGCAATTCACTTGTGGTTTATTTAATTTATTTGACTTATATTCTTATTACTCATATTCAAAGTTTATTTTCAATGTATTTACAGTATTTACTCCAAATTGTTACTTTTTGCAAAATAACCATTCAACCATCATTTGATAGGCCATGCATAATTATATTGCATCATGTTACAAATGACTTGCTGAGTGCTCTATGTACTCATGACTATATACTTTGTTGCTCAGTTGCTGAGAAAGAACCACATCAGCCAGAGGTACTTGAGAAAGGATTAGGACTTTGCTCCCTAGTCGATTGCTTGTGGGTATATCGAATGGCCATTGTGTTGATCTCTATTTTTCGCTATTAGTTTTTGTTAGGCCATTCACGCTACTATTTGTAAGGTTGGTCATAAAGCCACTACTCTGATAATTAATAGAATTTGCTTCTTTTATAGTAATCATGATCATGGTCAATATTTCATCTATGTTTCCACTGTGTATACTAGCGTGATCCTAAACTGGTGCAAAATACATAAAAGAGTTCGAATTTGTATATTTAGGCCTCAACACATGTCAAGCATCCATGTAGGTGTGCCATGTTAGTGAAATTTGGACAAATAGAGGCCATGTTAGCCAAATCCATGGTGGTGGAACTGAGCTTCGGGTAGACATACGGCATGACACGATGGTGGCTTCCTCAACGATGTGCCATGGGCATGTGATGTAGGCACGACAATGTGGGACACGGTGGGTTGTGTCCAAATTTTTTCCTTGTGTCGTGTTGGGTAAGGACTAAGGGGCAGATGGGGAGAGAGAAGAGAGAGGAAGAAGGGCATTTTGGTCTTTTCTTGGCTCAATTAATAGTCTGTCGACAGAGGATGGAAAACAGTGGCATAAGAGGGATGAAAACTGCACTCCAATGGCAATGAGGGAAGACGGAGATTTTGAGTGGCAAACAGGAAACTTGTCAACTTCCAATGGCAAATAAGGAATTTTCCCTTACGAATATGTGTGTTATTTTGACACCCATTCCATAAAGTTTTACATGGAACCAACCAAATCTAAAGCCCTAGGGTCCAAAATTCCATGATATTATTCTAGACTTTAGACTTCCAACGCGACTAAATCCACCACTACTACCAAAGGCCACCTCAACTTTCATTAGATGTTACAACATATCTAGCCCTTTTTTATTGTCTCGATTATCAAGAAGCTTGCAGGCTACAATGTTTCTGTTAGTGTCTAACCAACCATGTAGTGATGACTAAAGGTTCAAACTTTAGACACCAAAACTTTTATGAGTAAGCTCGTTAAAATTACTACATTCCTTCCAATGAAACAAAAGGAACTTTTCCATTTTTGGGTCAAATCTTCTAGAATGCTTGATGAAAAGAGAAACAATGGAAAAGATGGCCATCATATTAGACCACCTTCTTTGAGCAAAGTAACCAAGATAGGTAACTGGACCTTTTTATTCTTATATCAAGTATTACTTGGACAATAAATTTATCATCATAGCAAATATAATCTCATGTTTTCTAGCTGATAAAAGTAGGTATTTAATAATCACATCAGCTGTTAGAATAAAATGCACGCATACCTTTTCTAGCCTTTGCAAGATATACGTTTTGAATTGCCGAACTCCACGTCCACTTGAATTTGGATCCATAGTATGAGCCTTCTCATATGCAGTGAAACGACCTTTTAACAAATCACACAATAGCAAAAGTCAGCGTAATATTTGACGAGTAGAACAAGACGAGGTACATAAACAAATAATGTTTTGTCAATCACAAAAGTAACTTCTTCGAAATCAATCAAAGAAGTAACTTGATAACAAGTGTAAAGGCCAGGATGATAATAAGAATGACAACTACTGACTATTATGCTTACATTACAACTATTTGCGGCCCAAGTGACAAAACCAACCATAACTATGTTTAATATGTAAAATGTTCTTTGTTCTTCTTAAACAATTTCGTTTTGAACAAATACTTGAAGTATCAATTCGATCTTTTTACTTTATTTGTGTGGTCGAGGCACATCTAATTCAAACCCTTTCTCCTTCCAATGATGTATATAAAACCTTCATTCCCTAACGAAAGTTCAAGATCTATATGGCCATCCAACAAACGTAAGAAACAAAATTACATTAGAAAGCTCTATTTCCTTCTTTATAGACATTAGAAAGCTCAATTTCCTTCTCTATAGATATTTTCACTTCACCTACTAACTCATGTCCTTAAATTACTTCTAGTATAAGGAGATGAACATATTTGCAGGAAACTTTGAGTATCAAACTCTTAAATCTTGTAAAGAGAAAATATATCTGATATGTTGGCATTCTAACAAAAAAAGAAACGTAGCCTGAATTTAGAAAACAAAAATCAATTTCAGATACCAAATGTTCAAAAAGCAATCACTGCTACTATTAAAGCCTACCTTTTTATTTAAAAATTTTAAGCCAAAAATAGAATTCTCACAACTTTTAAATCCGAGTGTTGGATCAACAAATTTCAAGTTTAAACCACCAAGGATTTTATATCCAAAACCTTTGAAATTTCCATGTTTACAACATTCTACTTTTGCACTTGAAAGGTAAAGTTTCAATTTTGAATTTCCACTCAACAATAATAAGTTGTTTTCCTGTTCATTATGTTGGAACTATCAATTTCAAAATTCCACTAAATTCAAGGTTGTTTTGTATTTCAAATCCAAAGCCATGGTTTTCAATTTTAAGATTTTCAAATTTGAGTTCCGTAACAATTAAAATATTTAATAAAAACATTGATTTCAAATATATATTTTTTGAATTTTGAACCATTTGAGTTGAATTATTGGATATTAAACTACATATTACAAATAGCTTTGTGCTTTTGTATAACACTAAATATATGGAATTCGGAATTAATTTTTAATGCTATGGAAAATAAAATTGTATGTTCTAAAATAATTTATTTTAGCATATTAATATTTTAAATATTGAATAGTAAAACTTCTATATTAAAATTTTAATATTTTTTTGATATTTTTGCACATTTGTTAAGCCATGATACCTAAATCATAAAATGCAATAAGATATTTATGATAGATTTATTTATGAGTACATTGCATAGTGGGTTATTAAACTTGTATGCATGGTTCAGAAAGGTCACCGAACTAAAAAATGCACGTCTTGGTCACTGTTCTTGTTTTAACTTTGTCACTGTAGGTCACTAACACACAAGGTCGAATCTAACTCGTGACATGGTTTGTTGACCCCTACTAATGTGGCAGGGGGCGCATGTGAGAGTAATGTGACCACAACAATAATCCATTTATTATGCATTGATGCCCCTAGGTGTTGTGTCCCTTCACATTTAGCACAATAAGTCTCGTTCAGCTCTAGAAAGCATGTTTCCAATGGTGTAGAGATGACGTCCAGTGTGACATCATGCTCTGATTGGAGAGAGATGCATGAGGAGCAGTAGGAGAGGAGAGAAAATGAAAGAGAGAGGATTAGGAGAGTGTTAGTGAGGAGATGTGAAAGAGGTGAGCTATTACTTGGACAACACATCACCATGTAATGCAGTTGTGGGAGAAAAAAATGAGTGATCATTGCGAGGGGAGATTCATTTGCATCGTGTGCTACTTTCTTGATCCTCGATATGACCATGATCCTCGATATTGTTAGGCGAGTGCTAACATTGTGTGGTGATGAGTAATTGACACCTTAATTTGATTGAAATTGGAGTTAGCCTCAAAAATTACATAAAGTTGATGTTTGCTAATCTAGAGCATCGAAACATCTATGTAACATCCCAAAGTTTTTGGTATGTTGCGGTGTACACCCGATCCACAAGGTCGCATCCATGTAATAGCCCAAAATTTGGCAATCTTTTAAAAGCCAAATTTTAGAAACCACTACATAAAATTTTCTCAAAATTTCTGGTATGTTCCCTCGACTTTCCTTGATTTTATGAGATTTATTGTATTTATAGATTTATACATATATTTGAAATTACATTCTAGAAATCACGGGAAAAAACTCCTGAATTCCAGCCTACTTCTCTAAAACTCCCTCCGGCCGCTAGCCAACTAGGTTGCAACCCATGCACCCCTGCCCAGGCCGCCAAGGCCTACCCGCTAGCCCCACCTCATCCGTGCGTTGCCAAATGCCACCTTTAATGTAACCATTTCTATATTCCCCAACACAGACTCAAAGCTCCTCACCGTGTTCCTCCACTGCGTATTAGGCTTTCCATCATCACACCGTCACCCACGACCCTGCCCAGTCCTTGATACAACACACCCTCACCTCGCCGCACCATACCATGCATGCCTTGAATGTCTCTGTAATCCTTGACCATCGTGACTCCTGTGACGCATACTCAAGCCAACGGCCACGCAACTGCTTGATGATATGCCTCAAAAAGTGTATCATTTTTTTAGTGTTTATTGCATAGATTTCCCTGGATTTATCCTTTAATTTCTCGGTGAACCTCTAATTAATTATCAATTGTACAAGAATTATGTTTATTTTCTATATCTATAGGAACCAAGGGAATCACACACTTTCATGAGGTAAAATAGAAAGACTCCTTTGTAAAAAAAAATATAAAGATATCGCAAAGAGGAAGAAAACCAGATTTGGATCGATGTGAACCAATGCTCCAAAGTACAATTGCATGTAAAAGAGAGCAAATTTTGTGAAGGATGAGAGTGGAATTCAGCCTCCAGGCTGCGAAAACTCCTTCGAGTGCAAAAACCCATCTACAGCCAGAGAACCATCATCCACTACATTCCACCTTTTTTTTCATGCATCTATACATTCTCCCATTGTGGATCAATATATCCTTTATATTCAGATCATTGGTACCATGTTTTTACCTACTATTTCTCTATTCTTGATCTCTATGATGATGTGTGAGTATTCCACTAAGGGCTAAGGTTTGTAGGTAGCATGTAGCAATAGAGATGAAGGGCTAAGGAAGATCTTTTGTACTAGTGATTGCATGTGTAATATCCCAAATGGTAGTCGTGGGATTTGGTGAATTAAAAAAATAATAGAATTAAAGAAATAATTTTCTAAGATTTGTAAAAGGGAAGAAAATTTAGTATTTTTGTTGTGTTTTAGGTCGTGGTGTATTGTTTCGAAAGGTGTTCAGAGGTTTCGGTGAATAAAAAGCGAGAAAACTATCGAGGGTTAAAGAGGTAATGTCCAGTGTGATCAATGAAGAATTCAATTGTAAACTTTTGAGGATCAAAATAAAATGAAAATTCTACATTTTTGGGATGTTTTGGGCTTTGGCCTATAGAGGGTAGCTAGACACCCCCTTTTCCCTCCAAAACCCTAGCCATCCACCTCCCCTTCCCCTTTCACCACTAGTCGCCCCTCCCCCTCTTTTTCCCTGCCTTCCCACCTCCCCCACATCCCGTCCTTCCCCCGAATCCCCTCCCCACACTGTAGCACTTGGATCCCTTAGCAACTGAAAGAGAAGAGAGGAAGAAGGGGGGGAGAAAGAAGAGGAAGAGAAGGGGGAAGAGGAAGAACAAGGAGAAAAGGAGAAGGTGGTTTGTGATGGTATTTAGAGGTTCTTACTGTGGTCTCCAAGGGTAACAAACAATTTTCTACCCTTTTGTTCTTAGCTATTTCTCGATTGGGACAGTTTTCGGTTATTCATTCGATCTGCACAATTTGCTATGTTCTATGAATTAGGGGACCATGGGTGCAAAATCTAGGGATTTCACTTCCTAGAGATTTGTAGAGGACCTCATTAGCTTTCTGTAGAGTGCTCATTCACATCATTGTGATGAATTAGGAGTTATGAATTTTACCGTTTTTCTGTGCAATTTCATCAATCGAGTTCAGGCAATCTAAAGGAATTAAAAAGTTAAAAATAGAAGATGGCTTACTTTGGAATCATGATCTCAATGAACATTTCTGGGGATTTCCTATGGTTTCCATAGAGTCTAAGAACACAAATTTTTGATGGATGGATTAGGAGTTAGGCAATTTCAAACACTACTATCCAGCATTGGATGATTGCTGGACCAGTCAGAGTAGAAGTGATGTTTTAGTTTAGTAAAAGTTAGAATAAAATTTAGTGACAACTAGAAAATTGTGAGAAATTTTTTGTAGATTTCAGAATTATCAAGGTTTGCTATATTTGCTACTGTAGATAAAAAAAATACAAAATTTGCAAGTCTACTATCCAGAGAATAGTTAGATCTATTTTTCCATATTAATTTTAGGGCTTAAATAAATCTGAGGATTGTGCCAACTAAGATGTAAAAAATTTTATGTAGTTTCTTAAAATGGTATGGTTTCCTTTGTTTCGATGAGGGAATTGAGAGTTGTGTCATTTTTTGTACCAAGATGGCAACGGGACACCACCAATATTTGTTGGAAAATTCGGGGTTTTTGAAGAACGTGTAGGATTGTTATTTTTACTTGTGTTTTGCATTGTGTTGGCATATTTTGAGAGTGGGTAACCTCTGTAGAAGAGATGCTTTGAGTGTGATACCATCTTCACATCATTCCGGCCGGCGTAACTAAAGGAAAAGCAAGTGCATTGTAGAATAGTATTCGAGTGCTTAAAAATTGGGTTGAATGATGCCTTGATTTAATTATTTATTATGTCAACGCTGAATTTATATTGTTCTTTGCTTATGATATGATGATGAAAGTGAGATCTGAGGTAAAATGATGAATACTTCTAATTGTTTAATAAGATGGAAAGAAATGACTACATCGCATTGCATAATGAGTATTCATGATTAATATTAATGTGTTGAAGCCCTATATAAAAAAGGATAGGATGACTCTACATGAAAAAGGACAGCGTCAGGTGGGAGATAAAGATTTGGATTAAGACTCTGTATAAAAAAAGGACAAGATGACCCTGTATGAAAAAGGACAGGGTAATGGTGTGTCATCGACAGGTGAACACCTAGCTATACCGGTATATGCAGAAGAAGACGTTGTGTTTGTACATTGCATTCATGAGAAGAGAATCAGAAAGAAATGACATGTGCATGTGTTTTTAGGTGAGCGATGATGATGACATGCATGGAAAAGAAGTAGCACGTGGATACCTACATTATTTAGTCTTTATTTCACTTTGCACTTAGTCAAGTTTAGATAAGGACAATTTTGTTCCAACTATGGTAGTAATTGGTTAACTTGTGATTGTATCTTCGATTCACCATATTACTAGATGTTGTGATGCTTAGGTGTCCTTATTATTGATAGCCATGGTATTCATTTGGTACATGTTATGTTTTAAAATTATATTGTTTTATGTTGTTGAAACTTATTTTTAAATTATTATAGTATACCGTTCTTGTTATCTTCTAACATGTTGATCTTCTTATTGTTTAAAATTAGTAGTGGTAGAGGTGGTGAGTGACATCTTAGGCTTTTGTTAAGCCAGGGTATTACAGTTGATATCAGAGCGGGCATTACATCCATAATGGGAATTTGTTAATTTAATTTAAACAATCAACTAAAACTTGGCTTAGGATTGGTAAACTTATATAACAAAAAAAATAATTAAGCTGTACAATTTGTAAAACATGACTTAGGCTAATTAATTAGGTTGAAATAAAATTTGACACACTAGTGCACAGTCGGATGCGTTCCGGTATCTTATGATTGATAGGTATTATTATGAGATGTTTATAAGTGTATTACATGATTGTTTGATTGAGAAAGATAGTGATAATGAAAACTGGAGCTCGTGGTTGTGGCCATGGTATGGCCAAGCAGTATCACAAAGTGTGATGCACGAGTAATGGAAAGTTTTTCTTGGATAACCTTAGTTACCCAATGATTGGGCATGGGGTTTCCATGAGACATTGTTGTTCAATCAGTGAGTTATTATTCTTTACGTGAATTTCATTGGTTGGTTATTTGCAGTGTTAGTATTGAGCCTTTATTTGCCATCCTATTTATGGAGAAACTGTGGTTTTTCCAAGGTTGAGCTACTGTCAAATTTATAAAAGTTGTCATGTTGCTGGGTTGTCTTTTTGTGATTGATTTGCTATTTTATTGAGGGATTCGCCTTGTTTCTTGGCTCTCTATTTTCTTTTGGATCACGGAGAATATCCTTTACAAACCATATTTATGTGTAAGGTTTTAGACTCGTGTGTTTTTGAAGTAACTCATGTGTTGAAGCTTAATGCCCGGTTTTGTGAAGAAAAGAAAACTATAAACTCTTGTTGTGATGAAATTTGGTTGGAAAAAAAGTTGATAAGGCATGGAATGTCAAGTTGGGGAAAGAATGTAGTGTATAAATGATTTCTAAGCAACAATCTTTTGTATGTGAAACTGATTAAATGTGATAGTGTCTTGTAGTAGCTTCAAGATGAATAGTGAGTAGGGTATGTCTATTGTTATTTGAATTGTTATGGTTGTAGAGAAGTATGGAGCATGGTTTAATCGATCATATAACTAGCGTGATAAGAATTCTTACTTTATTAGATGAATTGGATTTTCTTGGTGCTGATAGGTATTTCTAATTATTTGTGAAGGTTATGCCAAAGGTGTATGAAATTTTTGTCATTAGTAAACACTAATCCTAAATTCATTTTTCCTAGGGATACTCGGTGAACATATGTAGATACTTGATTCACATGTTTCTTGCAATGCTAAATTGACATAATGTGTTTAAATGAATGGATGGAAACTATGGTATTATGATGTGAAACCTTGTTTACTAGATGTTGTAATAAGAATGTTTTGATAGTAGATTGCTCCAAGTTTTAAACATAATAAGGGAATATTGAACCTATGTTTGTAAATTTGAAGTGATGGCATCTAAAAGTAGGACAACAAATAGGTTTCATAGTCAGGATAATTGTTGATCATTAATAATAGTCACTATAGTGTAAATAATGCGTAATAAACTTGGTGTTGAGTATCATTAGGGGTTGAATGAACAAAGTATAATAATATTTTAAATCCATGAGCTTTCTGAGATTGTTGAGTATTATATTGTTCTAGACTAAAGAGTTTTGCTAGAATATTATAGTTGTTGCGGTAATCTTATGATGCTTTATGAGTTCTAAAAAAACTTATGACGGGATAATAAATTATCATGAAACAATTTGGTCTAATCTTGCAAAGTTTGAGATATGGTGTAGCCTTGATAATTCCTACTAGGAGTTTGTTAAATTGAAAACTATATAATTTGTTTTGGGCTGTTGGCTTTCATGGTAGCGGTAGTTAAAATAATAATAATAAATTAATCAAAAGATTGGGTCAACCTTCGGGAAAAATTTAATATAATGTTTGGAGTTTTGTACTCATAATTCATTTCTGGTTTGTTGGCTTCTATGGTAGCAGTATTAAAATAAAGAAAACAATTTAGTACAATGTTTATAAGAAGGAATGTGTAGTAATATAATTATTCAACTTGAAAATGAAATCATTGCAACTTGTTAGAGTTTTCTCGTGAGCTGATGTTTTGGTGTCCATTCATTATTTATGCTTATAGGTTATTGCATTTATCAAAGGTATGCAAACTTAATGCATTATTAAGAATACTACCATTGTGTACATTGCCAGATTTTCTAGATAGAATTTGATCATGTCATATAATGAAAGAGAAAATGGTGTAATGACCTAATCAATGCACTAATAAATTGAATGGTGAAGAATAATGAACTATAGCATTGATATATGAATTGTTTCTTGGTGAATGACCCCTTTTGGAATTCAAATCTCTTTTAAAGGTGGATGGTGGATAATAGATTCACTTGTTAGTGTTTCTCAATCATTTACAACTAAAATTTTATTATGGAAATCTTTCAAATTAAAATCATGTAGTTATATTGCTTAGTAACACAATCTAGGTAGAATAATGAGATATTTATTGTGCCAACTAAGAAATTGTGAAAAATTTTATGTAGTTTCTTAAAATGGTATGGTTTCCTCTGTTTCGATGAGGGAATTGAGAGTTGCGTCATATTTCGTACCAGGACAGTAAGGGGATAGATCGGTATTTGTTGGAAAAGTCAGGGTTTTCGGAGAACGTGTAGGATCATTGTTTTTTTTACTTGTGTTTTACATTGTGTTGGCATATTTTAAGAGTGGGTAATCTCTGTAGAAGAGATATTTCGAGTATGATACCATCTTCAAATCCTTCCGGCCGACGTAACTAAGTGAAAGGCAAGTGCATTGTAGAATAGTATTCGGGTGCTTGAAAGTTAGGTTGAATGATGCCTTGCTTTAATTATTTCTTATGTCATCGCTGAATTTATATTGTTCTCTGCTTATGATATGATGATGAAAGTGAGATTTGAGGTATGAATCTTCTAATTGTTTAATAAGATAGAAGAAAATGACTACATCGCATTGCATGATGAGTATCATGATTCATATTGATATCGATGTGTTGAAACCCTGTATGAAAAAGGATAGAGCGATCCCGTATGAAAAAGGATAGGATCAAGCGGGAGATAAAGATTTGGATTGAGATCCTGTACAAAAAAAGATAGGACGACCCTGTACGAAAAAGGACAGGACAAAGGCATGTCATCGATGGGTGAACACCTAGCAATACCGGTATATGTAGAAGAAGGCATTGTGTTTGAGCATTGCATTTATGATAAGAGAATCAGAAAGAAATGGCATGTACATATAACTGAATGAAAAAGAGAATTTGAAACTAAGATAATGATGGTTGAGATAAAATGTTACAATATTACAATCTTGTATATTATTCTGTTTTGTACTTGTTGAGTTATAGACTCACCCCTACATCTTTGTTTTTTTAGGTGAACGATAATGACAACATGCATGGAATGGAAATATCACATGGATACCTACATTATTTAGCCTTCACTTCACTTTGCACTTAGTCAAGTTTAGATAAGAACAATTTGGTTCTAACTATGGTAGTAATTGGTTAATTTATGGTTACCTTTAGTTTCTTCGATTCACCATATTGCTAGATGTTGTGATGCTTAAGTGTCCTTATTATTGATAGCCATGGTATTTATTTGGTCTATATTATGTTTTAAAAATATGTTGTTTTATGCTATTGAAACTTATTTTGAAATTATTATGGTATGCTGTTCTTGTTATCTTGTGACATATTGATATGCTTATTGTTTAAAATTAGTGATGGTAGAGGTGGTGAGTGACATCTTAGACTTCATCTTTGAGCCGCTCCAGCACTGCCGCTTCATCTCTGACGCTCGCTGCCCAGTCCAGAACCGCCTTCACCAGGCTATAAATAGCAGAAGCAGCACCTAATTTTCTTTTGAATGTGTAAGCAGTGGTGTTATTTTTGAATGCAAATAAACACCCAATTTTCATGTAAACAAACTCTGTAATTGTATGAGTTCTTTTTCCCAATTTTCAGTTTAACCAGTTTGGTCCATAGGGGTAGCTCAATCATTTCACTAGTGATTTTCGAATTTTAATTAAGAAAGAAAGAGTGGAAAATACATCCAATGTGGCAAATCCTGAATATATACACATTTTGAGTGGCCAAACATGAATTGCATCCTATGGCAAATCCTAGAGTTGCAACCTTTGAAGTGGCAAATCATGAATTTTCCCTTCCCGGTTTCTTTCTTGTTCTTGAAGAAAAGAGTAGAGCTTTGGTTTTTGTTGTGTTTGATCTTGCTTGATTTTCCTTAAGGTTTGTTTCGTCTTGATTTCATCAAGGAATCGCCAATTTCCAACGTGGAGTATTTTGGCATTGATTTGGTTTCATTTGGCCTTGGTTTGGTTCAGGATGTTGGCTGAGTCGTAGATCGCTCGCGCCTAAGTGACAGCAACATATCTTATTTGGCTCGATTGTTCGTGTGTGTTTCTGCAATGCAAATTCTTGTACATTCTCCAGTTTTTCAGTAGCTAGTGTGTAGGTTTGAAGTGAGTACTAGTGAGGGAAAACGTGGGCTTCCAATTCCACCCCTTTCTTAGCGATCGTTTTAGCAATGGCTTTTGGCTGTTGGTTTCTTTTACTGTAGCTAGTTTTTTTACTGTAACTAATTTAGTGGACAGTGTAGTGAATAATGAAAAAAAAACTAAAATTAGAAGTTGAAACTGAAAAAAACCAAAACGATCATGACACGCTGCCACGGTGCTACAACTTTTGTACGCTCATCAGTACTACCGTTCTTTAATAACATTTTAGGGAGTACATTTTGTTGTGAACTTGTGATCATGGGTCACTAGAACTGAAGGGACTAGTTTAGAACAATCAAATTCAACGAGGTAAAAGACATAAATTTATTAGGGGTTATGATGGTAATGGTGCCTTTTTTTTCATGCGTGCACAGAAGTCTGAAAAGTCATTTATAAGAGAATAACGAGTAAGTTGCGTAGATCCCTATATTTTTGTCCAGTTGAGCCAAATACATAATGTTTTAGAAAATCGAATACATCATGTTTAGGAAAATCGTATAGTTTACCCCCATGAAGTTTTTGCATAATCGATGTATGGCATCCGAAGCAGACCAATGCAGGTCCCACGTCGGAGGCAAGAAGGCAAGTGGTGAGCAGCGGCGAGGAGTGGTAGAAGAAGGCATGTGCGGCGGCGCAGGGCGGCGAAGGCATTGTCGCGCGCGCGTGTACGAATAAAATGCACAGCATGGGCACGTACAGTACGCCTAAACCTGTGGCTAACTAGAAATTATGTAAAAGAATACATACACAGCACGGGTGCAAAAACGTAGAGAAGGGTGGGAGTAAGAAACAAGAAGAGCACGCGGTTTATGATGGAGGGACGTACAGAGGTAGGCGACGCGGGGGTTGTCCTTCTCGATCTCGCTGGCGGCGCGGAGGATTGGGACGATGGGCTGCAGGGACGGCGGCACCCGCTCGCTCTCCTCCACGTTCACGTCCACCTCCTCCGCCTCCAGCCCCTCCCACGTGCGCCGCCTCCTCCGCCTCCCCCCGCTCGCCATGCCGCCGCCGCCTCCTCCCTCCTCTCCACGATGATGTTGCCGTCGGTGTGGGTGTTGCTGGGATGGTGGTGGTGAGGATTTAGACTTTAGAGGACGGGATGGTTTGGAGGCCTGGGACGGCAGCCCCGAAATATAGCACCGATTAAAGCAGGGTGGGGTTCCAATATGCCATCTCGCGCACACCGCAAGCCTCTCTGCACCATCGCGGACGTGCTCATTGAGTGCCCTCCATTTCTTTTGCTTTGGAGCATGCGGCTTTAATTATTACCGGGGCTGGCTTTGGCTTTTGGGGGATCGGGATGTCGCGGGAAGGAAGGAATAAGTAGGTATAAAACTGCAAATTTTGTTTGAAAATCTGTCCAACGCCTCAAATTAGAATTTTTTTAGCTAATTGGCCCCATGCGGTGCCCAATCCCAAATTTGGCTCCTCGAACCATGTTTTTCCGGATTTGGCCCCCCTCTCTAAGCGGCGCGGGAGCACGAGGGGTCGGCGTGTGGCAGCCAGTGTTCATCATTTCGTCCAAAATTTTGTGAAATGAACGAACTTTCGTCCCTTTCGGTACCCTCTGAAACACGTTTTATTCAGCCAAAATTTGGGCAAATCTGGCTCTATTTGAAATTTGTTCAAATTTTATCTAATTTTTGGTTAAATCTCATCAAAAATTTGATTTTTTTCGTTTGAAATTTTGATGAAATGATTGAAATTTTATTCATTCGTTCCTTTCGCCAGCATCCAAATGTTTTTCCTATCCGAAAGCTTTAACCCTAGTGGCAGCTCTTGTGCCCAGGTAGCGTAGCAGCCAACTGCTGCGGATGGGGAGCGCATGACCTGCCTGTCGCGCCTTGGGCTCACGTGAGTCACCTGCTGAGCATGAGGGGTGCATGAGGTGCCAGTCTGCTGCGCCCTAGGGCTTCATGAGGTGGCCGGGCACTTTAGCACTAATGTGTCGGCGCTTTAGATTTTTCTCAGGAAAATCTATTTAAATATGTTTTGTAGGAATTTCTAAATATAGAAAATGAACTCCAAAAATATAATTTTTTTGAAGCCTCCCGACACAATGTACTTGCTTGTGCAAATTTTTTTGTAATTTTAATTGTTGTGAATTTTTCACGCAAATATATTAAGTATAATGTTTCCACGAATTTTTTAATGTAGAAAACAAGGTTCAAACACTACTACAGACAGTTTCCAGTCTGTGATATTCTTTTATTTTCCTAAATCTATTTCTATTTATTGGCTAGCCTCAAGAATTACTAGCCATGCCCTCTGAAACAAGCAGATCAACACATGTATACATCCAAATCGCATTCATTTATTTTAGAAATAAAAACATCCATTTCGTAAATCAATTAATTGAAATAAAATAAAATATCTATTAACAAAACACATGCACAATTAAGGTCAATCTTATCCCAAACAAATTCATTCCATATTGTGAAATTCTCCATCTGATTTTATGACTTTAGACATCAAAAAGAACGCGCACTCTCCTTGAATTTGTGTAAGGTCAGCCTGTTCCAACGTACTTGTAGGGATGGGCACACCTTGTCGATAGGAATATCAATGTCGTGCGTACATATATAACTTGATAAGTATAAAATAATTATTGCAAAATTGACAAACCTTAGGATCAGTGATCTTCGAGGAATCGAGTAGTAGTTTCATATGGCGGCAAACATAGAATCCACAGGTGTTGCCCGGCGGCTGCTGGTGGCACTGCAAAAATAGAATTTGTTAATTTTCTAGGCATTACTACGAAGTGTTATATAGGATTAATGTGTACTAGCGAATATCAAAAAACTTCGAACATGTCGCAGGGTGTTGGCCCCTCCCTTCGATGTCCATACCTCTGCAACATACGTGGCGAATGACCTATGTGATTCTAAAAGGTTAGTCTTAGTCATTTGGAAAGAAAGAAATACTACAATACAATTATGTAAGGAGGAAATGTATTTACCTATCGATTAATTAGCTGATAACTACGAAGTCGGTTTTGTTTGTCCTCAGGGAATCAAGGTATATTACCTTGTTCTATTTTAGTATAATTATAATTAAAATCCAGTGGAATCTACACAGGTATGTCGGTTGCTATCATTAAACCTAATCTCATGTTGCTTATAAAGTAGAAATCAGCAAGTATAGCCACTAGTGCAGCACTTACCCCTGGTTGTAGGGCACAAGTATAAATTCTTTGTTGCGGTGAGCCACCAATGCTATTGTAATGTAACTCTCGACGAAAGATGCATCCTCGTTGATAGTATCTATGGCGACCAAGCGTGGATCGAGGAAACCAATTGGTGATTTTGATAATCTGGTTTCAATCACCATCTATCTATCTATCTATTTATCTATATATAGACACACACACACACAAAAGCAACAAGTTATATATGACATCCAGCATCCAACAAGTTACATGAATGGAGACCGTAATTGTACACACTTATAGCGGCCAGCATCAAACGAGTGAGGCGTCGAGGGCGTTGAGTGTGAAGTGATCGAATAAATCCTCAAAGGTTACCGTGAAGACACAATCATGAACATCGTGCTGCAAATGATGTGGCCTAAATTTGACGATGAGACCCGAGCGCCGTTGTCCCTCTGACTTATTAGATTATTCCATATACCATGAATGTAATATCTGGCAACTCAGTCCTAGGGTTAGGAGGCACACTGTCGGGACGATCATCGGCTCACCTAGCACAAATTTGCGGGCCAACGGTATGTAGGGGATATCATCATCGGTCTTCTTTGATTTACCCTTGCTACCTCAGCTGTAGGTCGACTTCATGGTAGTCAACTGTAAAGATAGCTCCGGTATGAAAAGCCCCTGTGCTTGTAGCACCGGGGCAAGTTGCTTGGGTCAGAATAGCACCCGTGGACATGGCACCGATGCAGGTAGCGCTGGTGCAAATAGCCCCTATGGACATGGCACCGTGCATGTAGCTCTGGTTCGGATAACCCCTATGGACCTGGCACCAGTTCAAAAGGCTCTAGGCAGATGTAGCTATGAATGTTCCAATGGCTTGCCCTAGAGTCACGACCTCGTCGTTCGGGGGTTTTTGTAGCGGGACGACCTTGAAATTGGCATAAACACTGTCCACATTTACTTTTCCAAAACCTAGCACTAAAGTTGCACCGTACACTACGGCCTCAGGACCGGACGGATATACCTAGCCCCAAACAGCGCATAGGGCAACAGAGGCATATCTCACTTGGAGCTTGCACTTCGTAGCCACTTACATAATGATACAAAATTAGCTACTCCAACAGGCCTATCAACGAATCGAGCATTTCAGAGATAATAATTATTACTAGGATGTCACCGACAGGAAATCTGTGGTCGCTTTCCGTGGTAGGGTTGGACGTGCAGCTATTCCGAATTTACATCCTCATGAGTCCTCAATTTACGTCCCTTTCTGTGGTCTCTTCTTCCAGATGTTCTTCTCATGAGTTCTCAATTTATGTCCCTTTTTGAGGACAATAACTAACCTTAACCATATTATAAACCTCTTTTCTACTTAAATGTCTTGGAGCTGAACTGTCCTCCTTCTCTCCGTTAAATTATTTCTTCATCTTGCGGTATGGGTGAGCCCTCCGAAAATACCTGCAGTGATGCATGTATACAGTGAAGTTCTCTTATTTGTATGCATCCCATACCTGTACCCCTTCGTTCCACAATACTTTTAGATCTTTTACCAACGGTGCTAGGTACACATCAATATCATTCACGGGTTGCTTTGACCCTTAGATAAGTATCGACAGTAAAATATACTTTTGCTTCACACACAACCAAGGAGGAAGGTTATAGATGTAGAGAGTCATGGATCAAGTGCTATGTCGGCGTTCATGTTACTGAAAGGATTCATTCCATCTATACTCAATCCAAACCTCATATTCCTCAGTTCTGCACCGAAGTCTACAAACCTCCTATCGATATTTTTCCACTGGGCGGAATCAGCAAGGTGTTTTAACATTCCACCCTTTTGTGCTCCTCCGAGTGCCAACGCAGCAATTTTACCTCCTTCGGATTCACAAAAAACCACTTCAAACGTAGAATTATAGGAAGATACCATACCACTTTAGCAGGAGGTCCTTTCTAATATGACGATGGCCCAATCTTTCGAGAGGTACTGATAAGTCGATTGTGGAGAACTCAACGTTGATGATCCAAAGGCTCCGACCAAAACAGATCGATTCCCTCGCAATCACTACACCACTGCTCCGATAGTTATCAACCGTGCCGAACACGGTTGACCTCGCCAAAAAGGCTATCTCCTGCAAGCGAATCGAGAACACAAGCAAGAGAGTCGAAGATGCAATCTAAAATTGTATTGTGAATAAATATTGAGTTCACAAGTTGGAGTTCCTCAACCGGACGTGCGGTGAGACTGCTAAGCAGAATAATCTCTTAAGAAAAACTAAAAGGGTGCGACCTCCTTAAATAGGGGAGGGGGAAGCCACACTTAATTAATAAAAGGGGGTACGGTACTATTGAGGGTTGGCCAACACACTTGGAAGTTGAACAGGACTCGATTACAAGGCCCAAGGCCCACTTTGACTCAGACTGAAAAAGTGACGCAACTTATTTTGCAGTTTCTGATTGGCTCGGATGGAATTTCGAGATGATACCAGATTCATCTGAAAGTAGACTCCAAAATATTTCCAACGAGTACTCACGGGCCCCGAGAAACCTTCTGGATCGAAAATTATGGCCGTTTGAAGTAGCTGTTAAGCAGTCCGAATATGAGTCGAACTCGCGAATATAAGTTGGATTGCGCTTGATGGTTCCACTTCTACACTTGAGCTCATGTGGTTCTTCTCCATGTTTTCTAAGAACAAGAAAATCACAAGTCTTAGCAAGTGTCGAATTCTCAGCGGAAATATTATTGACTCCTAAAAACGAGTTTACCTGATAGTTGAGTTGATGAGCACGTGCCCGAGTAATTGGATCTTGCCCATCATTCATGGAAGCAGTAAGAGGAGTGTTCATATCAATAGAAGTGATGTCCTCATCACTTTCTTCACCTCTGTTCCCTCGCCATCATCTGATTGATTTTTACATTTATATCAGGATATGTTGCACATCGGACATACATGCATGTTTGCATACTCTTTACGGTAGAGGATACAGTCGTTCGGACATGCATGTATTCTTTCTTTCTACTTCCATTCCCAAAGGACAAAGAACCTTCTTGGTTTTATACGTGGTTTTAGGCAACTCATTTTCGTCCGAAAGTATGTCCACTAAACCCTAGAAACGCCGTGAAACTCTTATCTGACCTATTATGAATAGCGCTTGTATTCATCATAAGGCCAATGGGCCAATATATACACACGTACAGGTATGTTATATATGCAGAAAACCCTTTATACAATAGGATAAATACACAGCTATATGAGATATATCTAACACTCCCCCTCAAACTTATAGTGGATCAACAACATGAAGTTTAGAGAGGTGAAAACTATGCTAGGATCTGGTCTGTGCCTTTGTGAAGAAGTCTGCTAACTGATACTCGGAAGGCACATGCTGAAGAGCAACAATCTGATCCTGCACCTATGTCCGTATGTAGAAAGTATCAACACCAATATGCTTTGTAAGATTATGCTTTACTAGATTTTTAGCATTGCTAATAACACATGTACTGTTAGACAAAAGAGGAGTTGCTACATAAACAGAAACACCAAAAATTCTCAAGTAACCACCGTAGCCAAGTAACTTCCGTAGTCAACAACGGCATAGCTCGCAACTCAGTCTCAGCACATGACCGAGAAACTGTTGTTTGCTTCTTAGTCTTCCAATCAATAAGAGAAACACTAAGAAAAACATAATAAGTAGAGAGAGACCAGTGATTAGAGGGATCACTAGCCCATGTGACATCAGAATATGTCTGGAGCTGTAAAAAGCTGGAGTGAGGGAAAAAGAGACAACGAGAGATAGTTCCACGAAGGTATCGTAGAACACGAAGAAGATGACTATAGTGGAGCTGAGTAGGAGCAGAAACAAACTAACTAAGATATGCATAGGGTACGAAATGTCAGGACGAGTAACACCAAGATAAACAAGGCTCGAAACAAGGTGATGATAGCGAGTAGGATCAGGAAGAGGCTCACCATCAGTGAGGCGAAGATGAACATGAAGCTCCACGGGAGTCTCAGCTGTACATTGATCAGTAAGAGAGGCATACTCAAGAGGATCCTAGATATACTTTTCTTGGGATAAATAGAAACCCTCAGAGGGTAGAGATAACCTCAATCCCAAGAAAGTAGCGAAGTGGACCCAGATTAGACATAAGAAACTATTCATGAAGATGTTCCTTGACAAAAGTGATGTAATGAGAATCATCTCCAGTAAGGATCATATCAATAACATACAAAAGGAGAAGCGTTCAACCACGATTCGAAGTGTGAATAAAAAGGGTAGATCATGAGCACTAACAAAAGAGAAACGATCAAACCAGGCTTGAGGAGTTTACTTGAGGCCATAGAGAGATCAGCGAAGGCGACAAACCATACCCTCAGGAACAGAATACCTAGGGGCGGCTGCATCTAGACCTCCTCACGCAACTTGCTATTGAGAAAGGCATTTTTGACGTCCAACTGAGAGATAGACCACTGGTGAACAGAGGCTATGGCGAGAAGAGTGCGAACCGTGGTCATGTGAACAACAGGAGCAAAAGTCTCATCATAGTCACAACTATGCTCCTGTTGAAAACCGCACACCACAAGACGAGCCTTGTAACGTTCAAGAGAACCATCAGAGTAGGTCTTAACTTTATAAACCCACTTGCATGTGATAGGAGTGAAATGCGCAGGAAGAGGAACAAGATTCCATGTGCCAGTACACTCAAGGGCAGCAATCTCCTCTACCATCGCATGCTGCCACTCTTGATGAATAACAACATCACGATAAGAAGTTGATTCGGCAAGAGCCACAACAGTAAAACCAAAACGCGTAGGAGGCCAAATAGACTGGCGATCACGAAGAGCATAGCGAGGAGAGGCCGAAGAGGATGGCCCATCAAAAAAAGAGGGCATATCAGAAGAGTCGTGAACCCGCAGACGATGAGTATAGTAGAGAGTATAAGAAGGAACAAAATCAGGACTAACCTCAGGAGAGGATGCCAGTGGTGAAGAGGGTGCCGACTGGGAAGGAGGCACCAGAAAGACTAAAGGTTGTGATGGTTGAGTGGCGACTATGAGAGTGGAACAAAAAATCAGGAAAGAAAGTGGCATCGACAATAGATGCTGAAGTGGAGGAAAAACAAGGGCATGGATAGAAAGGACGAGACTCATCAAAAGTAACATCTCGAGAAATCCGCATCCGTCGATCAACAAGGTCTCAACAACGATATCCCTTGTGCTCAGCACTGTAACCCTGAAAAACACACTCAACAGACTGAGCGGTCAGCTTGGAGCGCTCATGAGGTGCAAGAAGAATATAGCACACACACCTAAAGTGGCAAAGACTGAAATAATCGAGAGTCTTGCCAGATAGACGCTCAACTGGAATCCCACCTTGAAGAGTAGAGGAGGGATGAATGTTGATCGAAAAAGTGGTAGTAGACATAGCCTCAGCCTAGAAGTGTGGTGGAACATTAGAAGTAAACATAAGAGCACAAGCTGTCTCAAGAAGATGACGATGCTTGCGTTCGGCCATACCATTCTGAGCATAAGCACCGGAACAAGAAAACTGAGAGAGAGTGCCCTGTTTGCAAGAAAACCACGAAGAGCTCCCGATAAGTACTCCCAGTAGAATCAACATAAAAAACACGAATAGAAGAGTCAAACTGAGTACGGACTATGATGGCATAAGTCTTGTAGATGGATAAAACATCACTACGAGATAACATAAAGTATATCAACATATGCTGAGAAAAATCATCAATAAAAATGATATAATATCGATGACCTCCTTTCGCGAAAAAAGGAGTTGGTCCCCATACACCAGAATGAACAATATCAAAAGAACGCTGAGATACTGACTCGCTAGAAAGATAAGAGAGATGAAGCTGTTTGCCAAGCTTAATAACCCTGACAATTGAGAGAAATATCACCAAATACAGACCCTAAAAGGCCACGACAAAGTAAAGAAGTCATACATGATCTACAAAGATATCCCAAACGATGATGCCACTGAACAAAAGAGGTGGTGGAGGCTGCAATAGATGCGGAGGTTGTGGTGGAGGCGACCAGATTGATAGGGGCAGCGGAAGGAAGATGAAATTAGTCAAGCTCCCAGAGCAGTTGGGAATCACGGCGGCGAGGGCCAGCACCAACCAGAGTCCCCATGCGGCATTCCTAAATACAACAAGAATCAAAATCGAGAATAACACGACAACCATGATCAGTGAGCTGGCCAGTAGATATGAACTGCATGGTTAGTTTTGGGATATGAGAAACAACAGGAACAAGAAAGAATGAATTTGAAAGAGTGCCTCGTCCTGCGACAGAAAGAGAGGTACCATCTGCTGTTTGAATAGTGATAGAAGCAACTAAAGGACTAATGAAAATGAGAGTGGTGGAGTCAGATGTCATATGAAAAAAACTCCAGAATTTAGAATCCAAGGTGATGTACCTGAGGAAGGAGTAGAAGGTGGTCTCTCACCCGAAGACTGGGTAGCAGAACCAGTAGTACCCGATGATGCAGAAGCAACCATGCGACCTAGCAATGTTTGAAACAACTGAGTGTTAGAGGCACCAGGACTCCGCTGAGAGGAGGAATCTACAGTGCCCCTCGGAGGATGAGCGCCACGAAAATCCTTCTTTTTCTTGTAGCAAAACTGCTCCACGTGTCCAACCATGTTGCAATAGGTGCAGTGGAGTCCCCTACCAACAACAGCTATTACTGGTGGAGGCTTAACTAGTGAAGCAATTACTGGCGATGCAGCAGGAGTAGAAGCTAAAGAAGTCGCCAAAACCAAAGGAAATGACGATGATGACAGTAAACCTGCACCACGAAGGCGAATCTTCTCAGTACGAATAGTTGTAAGAGCCTCTAACAGAGTCACACGAGGGTGACAAGCTAACAACTAAGCACGAGTCTATTCAAACTCTGATCGGAGATGTGTCAAGAAGTTATAGATGCGACAAAGCTCTAGGTGAAACTGCTCACGCTAACAGCACTGTCAGGTGCGACAAACATATGGCCCTAAAGAGTGTAGAATTCATCCATAGTGGCATCTACCTGCTGCAGCGACTGCTCCTGACGCACGATTGCAAGATACAAGGAATCACTAGATTGCTCGTAACGGGTGCGCAGATGCGCCCACATCGCCTGGACGGAAGCCAGACTAACAACATCACCAGTGAGGTGCACCTTCATGCTGGTAACCAAAATAGCAGAAGCACGAGCATCCTCATCGATCCAAATTATGTAAGCAGTATAGTGAGATTGAAAAGTCTCCATGGCACCCTCAAAAGCCTCAGATGCCATTGCACGAGCAACTTCGAATGCATCCTTTGACAGTACATGTGCAGCAGGTGGAGTAGGGCGAGACGGACAAGGCAACTCACCAGTAAGAAACTCCCAAAGACGTTGACCACGCATGTGAAGGCGCATGTGTTGAAACCAGACTCGATCATTCAGACCGTTGAAGATCACCGGGCAGCGAGGAACAGAAACAGTGCCTGCAAAAGAAGATATTTTTATCTCTTTTTTCTTTTTTTCTTCTTCTCTCCTTTTTTTTTGGAAAAGAAGCCTCTGTTAAAAGGCTGAACGATCGAACGAGTCACACCTCACCTACTCAGATGGGCTTCGGCCTTTTGAATAAGTTTAAATGAACATAATTTTCATAAAATATAGGATCAAAATAATCAAAATGCTGACTCGCTTGGGTCTCAGGTTGGGAGGTCCTGCGAGGCCCGAGAGAAGAGACGCACGGGGCAGGGACCACGGCGGTGGCCGGCGGTCTCCCAGGCTATTTGGCGAGGCTACGACGAGCGATAGCCTCCAAGCACCAACTAACTGCGGTGAGCAGCGGTCTCTGGGCAGCGGGCCGACGCGCGAAGTGCACAGCTGGTGGAAGATATGGTGGTTCTGGCGAGATGAAGAGGCAGTGGCCTCCAAGCACCGATCGGCTGCGGTGACGACGACCTCCAAGCACCAGTCGACTGTGGTGAGTGGCGGTCTCTGAGCAGGGGGTCGATGCGCGAAGCAGACAACTTGTGGAGGAGATGGCGGCTCCGGTGAGTCAGCATGTGGCTCCTGCGGGCGGAAGGAAAGAGCGGAGTGGTGGCTCCAACGACGACGGCTTCCAGCTCCGGCGGCTTCGCAACCTCATGGTGGTGTACAAGCAGGCGCTTCTTTGACAGAGAGGAGCGAGTGGTCAGATCCGGAGAGGAGAAGAAGATCCGAGCGACAAAAGATCTGGCGATGAAGAGGATCCAGGCAGTGGTGGCAGCGACAGCTGGAGAGACAAACCAGCAACACAAAACCCTAGGTATAGGCTCTGATACCATGTTATGAATAGCGCTTGTATTCATTATGAGGCCAATGGGCCAATATATATACACGTACATATTTGTCATATATGCAGAAAACCTCTTATACAACGGCATAAATACACAGCTATATGTGATATATCTAACAAGACTAACCGTTGCTTGCCTTCAATTTCTACAGTTTAAGCACGACTAACAACCTCGTGTACTTTGACTTTCAGTACGTGAACAAAGGTTTCTCCAAATACTCCATCAAGTATCGGAATTTAACATACTCTCTCATCATAGTTATCTTCTATATCGCGAAGCATCTTATCCAGATTATCATTGTGCAACCTATCCGAATCTGAACCACAATCGACATCATCCGGTGGTATATCGTTAACTTTACTAGCGATGTCATTATTATTACCTTCCTGTGTAATCTCCTCTTCATCATGATTGGTCCAACACGTATACCCTTTTTTGAAACCCCTCCTAATCAAGTGCATTTCAATCTACTCTTGGTTCTTAAACATCTTTACATTCTCGCAGTCAATACATGGATAGTGTATATATTCCACCCCCCCTTATTCAACATATCCTTCTCGGCATACACCTAGCTTCAGTCCTATGTTATGCACATATATAATAATTTAGTATTACATATTAAATTAATTAATTAGTATACTACATATATACCACATGTATTGAGGCTTTACTAGCTTAACTAAGACAACAACTATTTTTCTGGTGGGGAACCAATTATAACAAATAATTTTGACAAATTTGGCCTGCCCACATGATAGGAACTAATCATGCATGGCCATGTAGATGTAAACCATCTTCATTCCAGTCACCAAAAGTTAGATCAAAATTTTGATGCAACGAAAAATAAATTATATTACTAACCATATATAGGGTAATGATCAAGAACTTGATGAACCATCAATCACTCTTGCCAAATAGTAGATCTCCTTTCACCAAATTACTTGAAAGCCTTGCCTCCAGTTTAAAGCACCGGTCTAGATCTGGAATTCAAGACAGATGGTTTTTACTATGAACCGTCTGTGATATTAAATCTTCATAGACGGTTTCTACCAATGGCAACAAAATAGACGATCTCTAAAATAGTACCATCTGTGATAGTATACATCACAGACGATTTTGTGAAACTGTCTGTGATGTTGCGTCTAGTAATATGCTTTCTGTAGTAGTGAAACATTATTAAATTTATTTTGAAGGCTTCTTACATAATGTACTTGATTGTGTAATGTTTCTAGAATTTTCTATATTCTAAAATTGTCTCAAAAATTAATTGTTTAGGTCTCTAATATTAGGACCTTACGTTTTGAAAATTACTGTTTCATGATTTCATGTCACTGGAATGTTCGAAGTTTACTACCACAAGGTTACTGTGGGTAAGAGACACTCTTAAGAGACACCAATTAAGGATTTTTCATTTCGTGATGATTAAGAGAAAAATGTGGCTGATTGGGTCGTAATCCAATGGATGAAAAAATTGAGTGAGCTTAATTTTCTTCAGTTACCCAAGAAATAGACAGCTCTAAAACTATGAGTTGTGCATTACATGAATCTTTTGTACATGAATCTTTGAAGTTTTATCAACCTCGCTAGTACTGCAGTATAGAGCGATGGAAGCATCTAGACCATGTATGAACACACGCCTTTAAGAGAAACGAAAAATATGATGGGTAGGATTAGGGGCTACTACGGAATTACCTGATCTATGTGGACCAGGGCCATTTCCCCATTCTTCTGAGTTCAACATTGTAGTCCTCTCTGGCAGCCCTCAACTTGGCCACTCTTTCATGCTTTCTCTTGTGCTTCTCCTCGTGAGCCTCGTGCACCCTACACATGCACACCTCTAAATGAGATTGCATCTCCCGTTAGATACACTCAGTATGCTCTTCGTTGAAGCACCATTCCTCCCTCCTTTCGCGGTCTATCTCGGCATCCCACTCCTCGCAGGCAAGACGCCACTAGTCATGTGGGTGGATCTCTTGGTCAATCTATTTACGGAATGCACATAGCAAATCTAAAGACTATGGGTAGATTAGAGAGGCTGTTACTACTTATTTTGAAAGAGAAATGTGAGGGAAGCAAGCTGTAACCAGTCCTTACCGGCTGGCGGTAGTGCCCTGTGTCCCAACGTCAGTCGGGGTTGTCTCAGGCTTAGTTAGGGTGCATTTCTAGGCTGAGCTGCTGCTTGCACTTGAAGAACTTGCATGTGTTCTCGCACGAGCAGAGGGGCGGTATCCCCCTCGAGTGGGTCTTGTGGCGAATGCTCCATGGGAATGTTGTGGTAGGGGTTGGAGCTACAGGGGGCGTTGCTGCAGGGAGGTAGCCTCCTAACATGGGCACTTTGCTCGTCACAAGCTGCATCAGCTCTTGCTAGTTGGCTGATCTTCTCCCATTGCTTCTCCATTTCAGTGTGGTAATGTGGTGCTATTGTTGCATGAGTTGCAGATGGGGTAGTACTTGTACGCTGAGCTGGCACAGCAAACTCGGTAGAAGTCCAATTGGGTTGATGCAAATTCATGTTTAAGATATAGCGGCCCCGAGGAGGCAACAACCGTGGACATATATTGGGCAGGCATACATCGTACTGAGGATTACATAAAAAATGCAACACTATTGAAGACAACAAACATAAACTCATGGTGCATCTGCCCGCCACTTGCCCCGATGATGTAGTTGATACTCAGGGAAGGTGAGCCTGTCAGGGGAGCAGCATACGTCTCACAAGTCGTAGTATGAGGGCTAGGTGCAAGGTTGCACTGTGGACAGCTCACTGTTTGTATCCAGGCAAGGCCCGAGCATTTCATCCACCCAGTTGCTCGACGAGGGGTGCACATCCTATAGGAAGGGTGAAGCAGGGTTAGGGCACCAGATGGGAAGTTTGCAATGCTTAGTCGTGTAGGAAGGCATTTACCTGGGGAGTCCCAAGTGTGGTCGATGGACCCTAGCCTTGCTGTACAAATTGCTTTGTCCAGACCTGTGGATTTTATGCGATACATTAGTTCAGTGCAGTGTAGAATGAAAAAGTTGTGTTATGTACATTACAGTGTACCGGTGTACACGATTGTGTGGATGACGATCCTCTAGGCCAATCGCTGCTGTAATGCTACATAGTGTGGGTAACAAGTCATCCCGACGCTGCGGTGAGTCAAGGTCATTGTCTATAGTTGCTCCCCATCGCCCGGCAAGGAAGTCCGTTCCTACATCTCCCTTCATGATGATGATAGCTGTAGCAGACTGATGTCCCCTCACAAGTGCTACAAGAACAAACTATAGTGAGAGGTATGTTACAATTAAGTGCACAAACAAACAATGAGGAAAACATCTAGCAAATGTTATACTACTGTCCCGACGTACATGGAGGATGAGCGATCATAGCTACGATGATTGTTGAAGTGCGACGAACATGTGGATGGAGGTGCAGAGGGAGGTGAGGAGGGAGGAGCTGAGGGCGGTGGGGGTGGAGGCTGTCCTCAGTGTCCTCCTCGTAGCACGGCAACATCACTGTGTCGACCGCAACTGATGGTCCTCAGTGCTGCCCTCGTGTCATCGTAGATGGCACACATTACACCTAGGAAGCGTTCGACGGTGTTGTTCCTCCCACGACGTAGAGTGTCAATAGCCTCATAGTGGACACGATCAAGGTGGTCGTATTGTTGGTAAAACTAAAACTAGTTAGAAACATGTTGTCATACAAAAAATCTAGGAAGATTGGGTTACCATCTCATCGTGGCGTGCTACCTGGTGAGGGTCTGGACCTGCTCATTCAATGGCATCATGCGTGACCTCCACTGGACACTGTGGTGCTAGCCCAGTAAGTCTACACCTACTGCACGAAAGTACCACCTCAAGTACGAAGTATACGTATTGATGTTGTATGGTCATGCCTCTTGCACAACATCGATCGTTGCCCTCTCAGCTCACAGCATCGTATATTGTAGCTGTGCCTACGTCCAATCATCGCTCTTCCACCCTTTTCTTGTTTGCTTGTAGGTGAATTCGGATGTCGAACAATCAAAGAGAGAGGTGCAGGTAATAGGTTAACTGACAAAAACAAATAATGACATACCCATGCGTCTACGCTGGAAGCGATTATCCCAGTGGTGGTAGCACCTGCTGGTAGAGCCTTAACTATCTCAAGACCCGTTGTGGGTTGTATGGCTCGACCTTGTGAGAGAACACCAGGTGGCAGGTCGTAAGCCTATACATGTGGTTCTGACCGCACTTAGAGGACAAACCATAGGGGGGCATGTCTACAAGGAGCTATACAGTCGAGGGCCATCTCGAATTGATTATGGAACTCAGGGTACACACGCCTCGGTCTCTCCCTGGCCCACCCTAGGTGACCACGTGTCCAACGTGTACCCATTGTGGGCCCACCAACGGGGTCCCTGCCACCACCCTGATTGTAAAACTCTGGGCTCAATTAGAAAGGGTGCACGACACTTTGAAAGTATGGTTACCAACCAAAAAGTGCTCCCATGACCACAACTGCAACAGGGTGTAGCATACTGCAAAGACTGACTCCCTAACGATATTGCGTTGTGATGCATCACACAAGCCTCGGTACATGGCATAAAGCACTGTGGAGCCCCAACTATACTGTGGCACCTTGTTGGGCCACGTGTTCACCAATGACTCAACCATATGGATGTAGCGAGGGTGCACGCAGTCTCCTTAAGTCATAGGAAACAGCACCCACCCAAATAACAACAACAGGTACCCGAGGTAGTGTGTGTGCACCACCTGCTGGGTTGCGTCCATGGGGCAAGTCATGTACCATCGTAGCCACGAATGTGGCACCCCTGATGTTCTTTCAGAGATTGGGTGACTGAACCATTCCACCATACATACCTTCCAGTTTGGTCGCCTGGGAGGGGTCACTATTGTAGCACCCTGCAGTGGTAGACCTGTGAGCATAGCGATGTCCTCGAGAGTAATTGTCATCTCCCCCAGCGAAAGTGCAATGTGTGGGTCTCTAGTTGCCAATAGTCCACAAGGGTAGACAGTAGTGCCGCATCAAACTGAAATGTGTGTGGTAGGTCCAACATGTGGGCAATGGGCAAGAGCCTGGTGTCCTGCAGTAGTGAGACATACTACTAGTCAAGAGGCCAGTGCTCTTTGGGGGCACCTTAGGACAAAGCCTTGAGGGCCGATGTTGGACAACCACACCAGGCATTGGTGTTGGCCATCTTAGCATGGGTCAAGCAGCTCATACGCGACATCAATTGGAGGATATGCCATGTCCTGCCGAAACTAGAACAAGTTAGTACAAAGTAAAATAGGAGGTACAAAAAAGAAATTAAAAGTGGAACATATGACAAATTAAAGGCATGAATTTCATTGTACGATAAAGAATACAGACCTCAAAACGTACAAAGCATTGTGCAATACCTTACATTGGAGACACAAAAAGATTTAAGGCATTGTCAGACACATTACAACACGTACGACACAAGAACATATAATGCGAGTGCATCCAAACACACGAAAACAAAGAAGCAACATCACTATAGAGGTATGATATCTTCATCACTACAATGCATTACTTTTGCTAGGCCTGTTTGGGCAGTTGCTGAGGGAGTGCTCAACTGTCTTGTAGAGTCTACATCTCGGGCGCCTAACCCATTGCCCATGCAAATTATCATCCATGTCATTACGGATGCGGCGGGACTGTCGTCTTCCACGACCAGTTTGCTTGAGTGCATCGTTTGGCACCCACTTCACCTACCGTGGCCAGAGGTCCCTATAGCACACATCTAACTCATATGAATTGAACTTGGCTCTTCAAGTGCTATACAGGTGGTGGATGTCATAGTACTCCAAGATGTAATGTGCTGAGGCCTAGCGCCACACCGCGTACGCCACTTACACATGGGGGGCAAGGCTTGTGAAGAAGCTGCAGCTTGTTGTAGGTGCAGGAAGCTTCATCATCGATCATGCAGACTTGTTTGTGATTGTCAGACCCAGATTTTACATCCAGAATCCTCTGTGATTCCACCGTACTATTTCTTGAATCAGTAGATAGTGCTCACAGATACATTACTGAACATCAAAGTACATATCAAGCGGAAGCGTAATTATAATAGAATACTTACACATGGGCTGATCAGGCCGACAATAACGAAAGCGATAGCGGAAACGAAGCATACAAGTGGGACACACAGAACATGCCCACAGGCAGCCATCTGGGGGGGTTCGCGACCTAGTTCTTGGCCTTTTCATCTTCTTCTTCACCATGACTTGGCGCATTACTGAAGTGCAGTGAATTGACTCCTGATTTTGAATTTTTGTGAGCGAGAGTGAGCACACTAACCACCGTGCTCCGCGAGCCAATACACAAAATGCAAATATATAATATGCATGGCATGACAAAAGATAGGCTCGAGTTATTTTATTTTGCCAGAAATTGCTTTTCATAAGACGTAAAATATATGTATAAAAATTTCCTAGACTTAGCCATCTGGACTTAAAATCATAATACTTTTAAGCAAATAATTTATAGAATAAGTACTGATCTCATTCATCACCACATGACACTTGAACTACATATGCAGTTTTTAGCGTTATAGCCGCTTAACTTACCACTGGGACGACTCCCAGGACAACACAAATCAGGACAGTTCATCATCCTTCATTTTCCCATTCCATGTCCTATCCACAAATATCGTTTTTGAAATAGAACTATATCAGAGTTAAGTTCCCATGTCTGCCCTTGACCGTGGGTATGGCTATTCAAATAGTTTTAACTTTGCAGAGTTTGTGCACTTTCACCACAAGAGACGATTCGCTTGTTGCCCCGCACGATTCCTTAGTTATGCAGTTGAGTAAATCATCACAGTGACCATTTGACACTACCTAGTCTCGGGGTCTCATCTCACCCTATGGGTTGCTCCTACTTGCAGTGGGACCCATATGTTGCGCGGGATGTTAATCACTCTTTTACTAACGCTTTAAGACTCCACTCCCTATATGCTAGTAAAATAGAGAAACAATTCACCCTCCACTCGGTGTCCCTTTAGCCACCCCAGGCCTTGGCACTTCTTTCCCCCAGTCTGTGAGATGAGTCCGAGGTTCGACAGGGTTTACTTAGCCAAGTTGCACTTTGCAGACTTGTGGTTGTACGATTTTATAATGGGAGGTCATGACACGATTCGGTCCTTGATTATCTGGGCGGTTCTACCACAAAACCACACACTCGTGCACATCGATACACCATGCCCCTGAACTAGCTACCCAGACGTATAAGCAATTTTGAAGATTTTTGTGGGCATTAAAATAATTATCATTTTAAACTTACCCAACCATTGCCAACCACAACTTTTCCCAAAACTTGCTCTTTGCATTTCCATATGAGATTGGGGTATTCTCAACACCCCCGGAAACTAAGCATTGCTAGGCCGTAAAATATAAACGTAACTAATTATTGAAACAATTATATTTATAAATTTTTTCTAGGGATAACAAGGTTCACAATACAATGTGCCGGAAAGGTATACTAGTACCACTTAATAAAAAGGGTATCTAGCTAAAGTATGAAAACAACATAAGATAGCACATAAAATAACAGCAAGCATTTAATAATTTGAATATGAATAATTTGCAAAATGGGTATTCAAAATGATCAAAGTATTGACTCGCCTGGCGCGGTTTTACCGTGGTCTTGATCTCACTCAAAGTTGTCTTGAGTTCACTCAAAGCTTTCTTGTTTGTTGATCTCGAGCTTCTGGTCTTTTCCGTCTTCTGGATCTTGGTCTCGCTGGATCCACTAATTCTCCAGAATTCCAATCTCTAATTACGCGCTAAGCAATGGAATCCAATAAACTCAAATAACTCAAAAAGATCCAAGTAAATCCAAATGAATTCATCTTAACTTTATTATGAGTTAAAGGGTGACTTTTGCGTAGGATTGATTGGAGCGTGGAGATTTGACGGAGGCAACGGGGTTGGAGCGGAGCGAGGAATGATAAAAGGATGAAGGATGTGTTATGGCGGGAGGAGTATTTGACGGAACATTCTGCTTTGGGTTCAAAGATGGCTAGGCATAGCCGATGGTAGATTACCATGGTTCGACTTATTTTATTTAATAATTTTTTTTATAATTTTTATATTTATGAAGGAAGTTCCATGAGTTAGGGTATACCTATGGACAGATGTATGAATTTAGCCGAACAGTATTTTGTCGAGCGCTAACATTTATGAATTAAGGCATGACTTACATACTCCTAGTCCTAGCCATTCAAGATATAGTATTTTATGTTGTCCCAATTATCAATTAACCATATAATTAGTTAAATGTTTAATTTAATGATTTATTAAAGCATGGGGTTGTTGGATTATTCAACTACTATTTAATGGTTAACTTCAGTTATGCTACTTTTTATGAGTAGACTACGACTGGCATCGAGCCTCGAGATTACTTTTAACGATTGATGACCCATGGGTCACTATATTTTAGTTACGCACATAATCATATATCTTTTTAACATGACCCTTCTATTTAAAGATGCCCCTTTTTGATTAAAGATTGTTGTTATTTTATGCACCTCGACTTATCATCGAGTATAGTGTAATATCTCCCTGAAGATTTACTTATCGTTCACGATTTCTTTAACTTTAA
This sequence comes from Melocanna baccifera, assembly GCA_036346265.1. Classification (NCBI taxonomy): domain Eukaryota; kingdom Viridiplantae; phylum Streptophyta; class Magnoliopsida; order Poales; family Poaceae; genus Melocanna; species Melocanna baccifera. The sequence continues at coordinate 54,141 of JAYEVJ010000093.1, forward strand.
TTAGAACCTATCATTGCGGCCCAACCATACATTTCAACTATTATTTACATTTTCAATTCTTCATCTTAGCACCATTTTCTTTTAGACCTGCATTTAAATGTAGTGCCCCATTAGTTATTTGCCCTTGATAATTTATACACTCTTAGTTACGACCTTGTGACATTTGGGTGTTTACCCACATCTATCTTTTACAATGTCTTTTATTTAGCTTATACATTTCAAAATAAATATTAATAACACATTTTATTACTCTTGATCAGTTACCAGGCCAATGGCCATGCAGCTAGTCAAGATTGCTTCTTTCAATATCTTATTTTATTAAAACCTTATTTGAGTTTCTCAAATTTATTCCTATTACTTTTCAAATCAATTCCACCAAACATACTTTCTTTCATCCTGATCTTTAGTTAGGTTTTTGGTTTTGCTTTACTAACTTGCATCTGATTTTTGTTTTTCTTATATTACATTTTAAATCATTTTGTCTCTACTATATTTAGTTTATTTTTATTACAGTTATCTGGGAGTTATGCTCCAATTATTAATTTGCATAACACAATTTTTGGAGAACTTAATTAAAATTGCAAAGGAATTTTGAACACCAGTAAGATGCAAAATAAAAATTTTAAATTATTAGCAATTTTGCTCATTCGAAATTTCAAGATGTTACAGTGATCCCCTCTAGCCTGACCCATGCCATACTTCCCCTTGAGACAGATCTTGATCTTCTTCCTGCTACCCATGCCATACCTTACACTGCCGGTGTCATGGAGTAGTGACCATTTCTCCAAGTTAGGTGCGTGTGAGCTCACCCACTCCATGAAATCCCCAACTCTCACAGACCCTCACGCCATTGCCCTTGGTTCGGTGTTGTCCGAATGCGTAACATGCTTGCTGGTGTCCTCATCGAGCTATCTCTATATGGCCTCAAACTTCTGCCTTTGGTTCTGTATACAAAACTTCTTGAACATCTTTATCAATTCCTTGCTTCAAAATATTGTGTGGAAGTTCATGCACCAACGGTTCCTCAAGTCATTCTGCTGAAACAAGGGCTGCGTCCTTTTCTGCATAGTGCTTACCTTGGACAGCAACTTAGCATTACGGTCCGAGATGACGCACACATTTGCATGGTCTTGAACCACTGCCTGCTTCATATTTGCCTGGAACCATATTCAGCTATCCATGTTCTTACTCTCCACCATTGCGAAGGCCACAGGGAGAAACTAGTCATTGGCATCGACTGCAACTTCGGTGAGGATAGTGCCCTTATACTTCCTCAATAGGAAGGTTCCATCCATCTTCAGCACAAGATGATAATACTTGAACCCTTGTATCACCTAACGGAATCTCCAAAACACTCTATCAAGAATGAAGTAATTTGGCCCCTTCGTAGGATGCACCCATTCCAGCTTGTTTATGTATGTTCTGGGATTTGGCTCTGTAATTTAATGGAGCAATCTTGGGACTAAGTTGTAAGCCTATTCATATATGTCATACATATGATCCGTGACCTTCTATTTCGCCCGCCATACTTTCTTGTAGCTATCTGGGAAGCCCATCATGTTGACAACATATGCCAACAAAAGCTTTGGCAAAATGAAAATATCTACGACGAGTAGGTGGCTGATCAGACTCGCAACATATGAGGCCATCACGTTGCAGTGTTTGTGAAGTGACTCAGCAAGTTTGCATGTGTGATCCTTCAACACCGTGATTCAGAAGTCCATGGCCCTTCCCCTTGACTATTGTGCACGGACTTTGCCAGGGCAAGATTCATCTACACACTTGATGATACGAGTGTTAGGATTAGACCTATGCACCCGATATGTCCGGCTGATAGTAACAGCATATCTGGTAATGGCCTGCTGGGCAGCACTCTTGTTAGGGAAGCGTTGCCCTAAGAGTAGAGTGTCTTTATTGAATCTCCACTGCACTCCCTTTGGCTGTGGCAAAACTAGCGATGTTGTTGCGATGTCGCCCAATCTAAAGGAGACATAAGCAACGTCGGTGGTAACAACAACACCAACTACACCTTCCATAGTAGCTTCTCTATCTCCCTCGTCTCCAGAACTAAATGTTTCCATATCCTCTCCTCACTTTCCACTTCTTATAACCGATCGACTAGGTACTCATGGCAGTCAATACGAGCTACCCACCATTTCTCTATACCTTCATTGGGCTTGAAATTGTTGGCACGCCTCTTCAGGTCTTCATCACCCACCGCCTCGCTCACATCTCCACCAACAACAGTGTCTACATGACTACCAGAGACTAACCTATGCACTTCCTCACAAACACCGTCACCGAAACCGCACATGCTGCACAATTCCATCCTCTCCATGAACTGCACATACACCATCGGTCTCACATATATTGCAGCAGCAGGATTGCAGATAACCTCCATGTAATTGTCGCATGAAGTATCACTTGTCACCTCCATAAGTTACCAAAAGGTCTCCCCTGCACCACCCACCAATGAGGCGTACAATGCCTCGATGTACAACTTCTTCCTTGCAGTGGCCTGATCGAACATAGAACGCACGCACCTCCTTAGCTCTGAGAGGCTCATATCCTTTAGTCCCTATGCCCGGATCACGGTCTGGTCACAGTTTGATTGGTCTACCCCGTACAGCCTGTCGTGTATGAACCATTCCCATGGAACACGAATAGATCTTGAATGCCTGACATGGCGTATCTAACACAGGTGCATATAAAACCCACTTTGTACACGATATGCAATAATCATACATCTAACAGCTGCTATCATACATCAACCGGATTTATCCAATTGCTACCGGATTATCTTTTCACGCTATCAGGCATGGATTTAACATTACATTATGTAGTTCTCTAAGTTCACACATATTAAGGAAACATCATCATGTAAACTACCATACGACAACAACATCAAATGCTACTACTTCAATTCAGCCATTCAAATTGTCACACCGTAAACTACCATACCGTGTTCAATGCATTTTGGAGTATCACATACGAAATTTATTTTTAATTTCATCCGTCAAATAGTCCATGCACTTCTACCTAACGGTGTTTTAAAGTTTCAAAATATCTGACTCTAACAAGACACGCAAAAAAAACACACCACACATTACGTAATAATTATTTTCGAGCGCAATAAATTTAACAATTTCTTTTGCATGCAAATTCAACTATGCTAGCACTTCATTTCAACCATTCAGATTGTTGTACCATAAACTACCATGTCATTTTTGTTGCATCTCGGAATGCCACATATGAACATTTTTTTAATTTTACCCCTCAAATTATACGTGCACTACCACCTAATGGTGTTTCAAATTTTTGAAATATTGGACTTCAATAAGACACACAAAAACTACCGACTTTCTGAATCCAAACCCTCTGTGTATTACCGTACTAGTCCTAGATTAAAACTACTGCACACAAACAATGATGATTACATAACAACAATGCTTTATTACAATAAAAGAGAGTACATGCCTTATAGCCACTTCATTACAACTGAGGTTACAATACCTCTCAAATTTACAAAACACAGTGGAAGCAATATAAAACTCTGACGATAGCCTATCAATACACCACAAGCAATTGACTGGGAAAGCACAACCTAGTACTCCGAAAATCCTTCATTGAATCCACACACGAAGTAGTCGTAATCTCCTTCTTGACTTCATTTCCTCTGAGATTTATTTGAGTATAGCATGTGAGCACATAGAGTACTCTGTAAGTCTCAGAAAAATATAGTATATGTAGGACTTAACAAAGGAAGAATAATATAGTTCTTTTGTACAAAGTAGCATTTATTTCAAATACTATTATATATTTTCAAAAACATCAATTTCACAAAGTAATTGCAATAACTAAAACTAGATAAATTTTCTAATGCAGGTTCTAACCACCAATACTAGTGGACAGACTCTAACCACCAAGAGTCAAGACTATGGGTTCCATCCACCCGCACTGGCTCCATCCGCTAAGACACACTCTTGAGTTCTCAAAACTTTTACTTTGAAACCAAAACAAAAGATCTACCATGCGAAAGTGCACCTTACGCGCCCTTGACCGCTATTGGAATATCTTTACACTCTTCAGAGGTTATACAACTCTATCCACGAGAGATAAGTCATCTTAATAGCCAACATGCTTCCTTAGGCATGAGACCCGGATAATTTATCACAAAGACTTTACCTCACTTTGATCTAGCTAGACACCACCTGCTGAGATTTCACCACTGAAGGGTTAAATCTACCATAGTCAGAAGCCCCCTCTTGCGTTGTATGAGTACAGTAAATCCACGAGTACAATAAATCTGTGTGCCTCACTATAAGTAACTTCAGTAATCCTAGTACCCACTTACCACTGGTGATATCAAAACTAAAATTTTGTGAGTTATTCAGCTAGGTCATACCCATTTAGACTTGAGATTGTACGGTAGTGCTTAGTTTGTGCAATCAAAAGCGTCGATCCTTAATTGATGAGGGTGGCACATTCGCAATACAAGTTCTTGTGCTAAATCTGCACCATCCCAATCTTACCATCCGCCCAAGTCTAATACTAATTTTTCACCATTTTATTTTATTTAAAAAACTGCAGCAATACCTATTGCTACTAAGTTATTCAATAAAATGATTAAAACATATGATAATAATTTTTATTAACCTAGGGGTTATAATGACCGAATAGCTTATCTAAGCAATTAGTATTGTTCTAAAATTATCAAATAACATTATAATCTCAATACTGAGACAAAGAAAACCTAAGGCGATAAAGGTACATGGTTGTCAACATCAAATGAGGGCATAATAATTATTGGATTAACTAATATCGTTAAGACAAAAGTTATCATTTTATGTAACATAGCAATGCAATTAAATTTAAAATATTAAAATAATTTTAGTAAACATAGATACAATATGATCGAAGGAGATTTGCATTCTTAGATGTTGGCTGGACCTTCTTATTGTGGGTCAAGAATTTTTTTGGTGACATTGGGTTCTATGCATAAAATGACAAACACAAATAAATAAATAATTTTAAATAAAATCAAAAAATAATATATATATAGGAAGAATGGTTGGGTTTTAAATGAATTTAGAAAATTGAATCACTGGATTCAGAGTTCGAATGATGGAGAACGAGCGATCGAAAAATTGCTAGACGAGCAAATGTTCAAAAAGAAAATGAAGAGAATATTCTGAAGAAATATTCCTTCGCTGGGAATTAACAGACAAAGAGCAGAATGCGAGGAGAGAGCCTGGTGCCCGTGATAGGAGGCATGGGAAGTCATAGCAACCAGCAAAATGGGTTACTAGTAACCTAAGAAACACATAAGAAGTGATGGCATGTTAAACGGAGCATGGTGATGACGTGAGCAGTGATAATGACATGGGTTGAAGAGGAAACCATACCTGGGCATGGAACACGAAGAAGCAAGGTAAGCATGGGCTAGAATGATGCATGGTGAAGCTAAACAATTGTTGGTTTAGCTGAAAACTCATCGGAGACAACACAATCAATGATTGAATGGCGACAGTTGGGGAAAAAGAAAAACTTGATATCTCGGTGGTCAAAGAAGGAAACCAAAACTACTTGGAGGGTAGCTACCTAGGATGATAGGACACATTTTGACGTGAAAGGATTCATGAAAGTTCATGACACTCTGGAACACGATACAACATGAAAGAATTTTGAAAAGGATCACTTGAGAGAGAGATGGCGTAGTCGTGTGGAATGGCCAGCGCACAATTGGATTTAATGCTTCTCTGGAGCTTTGCGTGGTGAGAGGAGATGGCTAAGGGCTTGCAAAGGGATAGAACGTGAGGTGGAGCTCCCGTTTATAGGACAAAATCAAGAGAAACGAATTGAAATGGATTGAAACGGCCGAAATGGATCAACATCGGTTTCTAGGTTTAAAAGGTTAAAGACTAAAAAACAGATGAATTAATTGGTTAGGAAATGGATGGAATTGGTTGCTTGCGTAATGTGGACAGTGTTTTATTTTGGCACAATGGGGAGATGAAGCTTGGTTTGTGATTTGGCTTGGATTGGAAAGAGAATGGTGTTTGTCCGCTCGGTCTGCTGTTTGTTGTATTTTGGGGAAGGTGAACAGTGCTCAGGTGTTAAGGAACAAAGAGAAGGAAGGTGAGAGGAAAAACCAAGAGAAAGAAATGGAAACTGGTAGCACACGAGTCAAAACTCCAGGGCTAAGCCGGCTGGGCTCATGGCAACTCTAAGATGGGCAATCTTCTGTGAACCTTCTTTCATTTTTTATTTTTTGAAAAAGAGAGAAGTACAAAGAAAAAATAGATTGGATCTAGAAAAATCAAAACGAGCATTTTTCTAGAGATGGGATTTTTGAAGATTTAAATTTGAATTTTTAGAATTAGAATATGAATTTAGGAATTTGGATTGGAATCGGGATTTTGATATTTTCTTTCAGTACTATAAATAATCTAATTAAAATCCCAAAAATTAAAATAATTAATTCAAAATTAGTTTTTAAAGACGGCGAATTTTTGAGATGTTACAATAGTCTATGTTGTTCCACCTAATGGTGTTTCAAATTTTTTAAATATCGAACTTCCACAAGAGACTAAAAAAACGCCGCACACAATATGTAATAATTACTTTCTAACGAAAAAATATAACAATATTTTTACATGCAAAAACAATTACCTACGTATAAGCAATGGCATGCATGTAATTAGCGTGAGTAATAAGTAATTAACGACACTAACAACACTATGTCTTTGAGGTCAGCTAAGGGCATGGATTAACTACACTAGACTAACTACCACCTTTTAATACTAAGAAGCTACCATTTTCTCAATTAAATGCTAATCACATTTCTAAAATTATAGTCGCATGTGGATGAAAATTACCTGTTCTGGATGCTCGCAAGCCAATCTGCAACTTTCGCAACTGCATGAACTTTAAATCCAAAATAGAGACCACTCAAAATTCGTGGTTTTACGGCCTTCCTCCCTCTTTCTCTGCCTCTCTTTGGCTCTCGGTCATGGCTCAAGGGGAACGAAATGGCATCTGAAATGGGGCTGTCATTTGATCTCGATGAGACCATTTTATGGTCGAACCAGCGAGCGCGGGAGGGGAGGGGGGACAGCAGGTACGAGGAGGGAGTTGGTGCATGAAGGCACAATGCGTGCCCGTGGGGCAGGGGGTAGGCCACGCATGGCTGGTGCGTCACACGGCCAGGCCCAAGGGCATCATGTCGTCGTCTTAATGCGCCCCCTAGGCATAGCATCTCCCCCTCGGCACTGGGTAGGCCCCGCCACCCTATCAATCATGCGTGGCCCCAGGTGGGCCACGCCACCACCTAATATGCCGAGGGCCGCATTATGCCTCGCGTTGCACTTCCAGGCTACCGCCGCGCTCGCCATTCATATCACGCGCTGCTGTGCTCCCCGGGCACAGGAGCTACCACACGCCGACCCCCATGCTCCCGCGCTCAAAATGGGGGCCAAATTTGGGATTGGGACACTGCATGGGGCTAGATTGGTCATAAATTCCTCAAATTATGAAATCAGGTATTTAACTCCTCGAGCTTTGCAATTTGATTCAAATAACACTCTGATCCAGTTTTGCATGGTGGTATTACCTATATAGCACCATGAGTGAATGATTTCACCATGTAGGATGATACGCTGACAAGTTATATCAGTGATATGTAGGGCTCACGAGGGCTTCTCTCCTCATCAAGCTCCTAGTAGTGCTTCCATAGCCACCGTCCCCATATAGTTCCCTCTCTCTATGTTTCAATTTGGGAGAGGTCATATAAGCTTCACTTGTCATTCACCTAAACCAGCGCGTCATCGTATGTAGTAAAACCATCTATTCATTTTACCACATAGACAATATCACCATTTAAAACTAAGTCAAGATGTTATTTAAACTAAATACAAAGTTTAGACGTGTCGTGGGCGCCACTGCATCCCCGGATCACTACGTCCCGAGCATTAATTGCGAGATGGACGGATGACATCCCGACCGTTAGATAACCTACTCGTTGCCCCAATGCGCTTATGCTATGCGCCATCTCTTGCCGTACATATTCGTTCCCATTTCGAACCCAACCGTTGGGAGTCTACAGAATCCCTAGGGGACTGCGAAAGAGTTGCTTCCTTCCAAACTGTCCCTCCTCCTAATGTAAAGAATTTGTCCGTATAGCTTTCTCTGTATGTTCCTACTGTCTAGTAATGATGGGATTTTTACTTTGCTAGATTTCACCAAAGCACGTCTCGGATGCGTCGCATTATTAGTGAACCAACGAGTGGTAAGGCTATGCGCGGGCATAGGCATCATGTCTCCAAGTAGAACTTTGGCCACACCCAGACGGACCACATTTCCTTTGAGCGGGTAAAGGCAAAGGCGATTCTTATCACATACATCGAGGCTCGTGCATCTTGGTGCACATATTCCTAATCATGACTGCAACGCGATCAGGGCTTTTGCAAGGCATTCCAAAGGCTGACCAATGAGTGCTCAATTTCCAAGTATTGCTCAATACTCCTCCTGCAGAGCAAGCGTTGGTACGTACTCTGGTTATCCAGTAAACAAGCGTAGTCCCAGGTAATCTTGATACTCATTCAAGCCAGCGTTTAATTTGGCTGCAAAACCAGATCTTTTTCCCCGTCATCTACTGGGTCTTTAGTTGTCTGATATGAAATAAGGGCTTGTTTGGAATGTAGGAATTTTGCAAAAGTTTCACTGCAAAATAGTTCAATTCCAATGGTCCAAACGGATCCTAGCAAGTTTTATTCTAGGTTGCCTGGATGGAGATTACTAATTTACTATTGCATGGCAGTCGTTTGACAAGAAAATTTTAAAAATAGAAAAACACATCAATGAAAAGGAATACGAGAAAAAAAATTAAAAAAATATAAAAATTAGAAAAAAACAAAATTAAGGAATAGTGAACTAGAAACTAAAAGTCAGAAGCTAAAATAAAAATGAGCGGGACCTTATCTTAGATGATGGATGTACCATAGTCATTGTTATATAGATTTTATTTTTCTTCTACATTTACAGCCACGAGCATGGTATAGTAGCGTTGGCGTATTACAAGAGATAGATGCATGTTATCCGCTGTTTATACTTCACTGTTCTTTATGTTTACGCTATAATTAAGGGGGGAATCCATAAACCCCCTGTAAGTCATCTTGATATGGTTCGTTATCCCTCTATCTCATGTATAATCACCTCTCCCGTCATTTTTCCGTCTCGTCTGCTTTCTCGTGTCAGCTGATCAGAATTTACTCTCTATTCGTGCGAGATAGGGACCAGAAAAAATAACAGTGTATTTTTCAGTTGGGCAACGGCCCGACCGCCCGCCCGAGGTTTACCCTAACCACGAGGTCCGCGAGAGGAGCTCCGTCTTCAGCCGCCTCCAACCGCTTCTCCAGCCGCCCCCTGCCCCCCGCCTCCTCTCCGCCTCGGCCAGCGGCCCCCCGGCCCCCCCGCCTCCTCTTCGCCGAGCCCGCCGGCCGCCCCGCCTCCTCTCCGCCTAGCCCCCCGCGCCCCGTGAGCCCGTGGCGCGCGCCGCGGCTCGCCGCCCCCGCCCCGCCTCCTCTCCGCGAGCCCCCGCCTCCTCCGTCTCTCGGCTGCCCCGCCTCGGCCGGGCCCCGCCTCGGCCGGGCGGCGCGGCACCCCAACCCCGCCTCGGTGCACGCTCTCGCGACCCATTTGGCCACCGCGCCTCCGCTTGATCCGGTGCCTCCTCTTGAGCATTTCTCTATTGTATTCTTGGTAACCGTTTGTTTGGTTTTGCATGAAGCAATTGCTTAGCTGACCACCCGATGAATTATCTCTGTAGTATGGAGGCCAGCTACCATTTATACATTGAGATCCCTCATGACATAATATTCAGGCATGTGGCTTTCCCCTTCTACTTTGGCTTCCATTCTTATTGCAGCTTGTTCAACGGACAAGTCAAACAATGAATCATCCTACAAAACCATATGGGAAGTTTTGAATGTGAATAACTGCCATGTTTTGCTGGAAGGGGAAAAGGAACATATTGGCAATTCTATAGGGCATTGCATAATTCAGCAATGCAATGTGGATCGCGGACAAACTCTGGAATCATAATAACATCTGAAAACTATGTTGAACAGAGCAATGCTAGGATCAAGTATGGCAACCAGATGAAAAGCACATCAATCACAAGATTAAGAGTGGGTCCTTACCAAATAAAAAAACAATGCGTTGTTAGCAAAAGCTTCCACTCAAACCCAAAATGTGGCCTTTCATCAAAGAATCCATTATCCACCTGAGACACCGACCAAAAAATACAATGTCAGTGCAGGTGTGCAATGTGATTCTTCATCAACAGTTTTGAGCTAAATGGATTGCTCAAGCTGCTCAACGATTATGACCAGATTAAATGATTTCGCAGTCCAGAACCTGTCAATTCGACATTGCATTGGGTAATGAGGAATTGTTTTAATCTTTGTTAATTACGCAAATGAACCAAATCTTTGTTAATTACGCAAAAATTACCTCATGCTAGTGGTATGTTACATTCATCTTTTTGCTATGTTTTATTTATTTTATCGTATCGTTCAACATGGAATTCAAATTTTATTTTAATTATGTATTTATATTGTACTTTTGTTATACCTCAGTACTGATAGTATTTGATATTAGTTATAGACTTATGTCGTCCTTAGTTTTGGGCCCGAGGCTCCGATAAATCCTGGCTCCGCCACTGATAGGGACTACACTGCATAGAAAGCTACAGTGGCCATGAGATCGTGCTTTTGATAGCCTGTAGTGTTGCAGGAGGCGTCGAAGTGATCACCAGGGCTTTGACTCAGTGGAGTCAAATATATGATTATCTATCCTTATGTGTAAAAATTTTGCATTGTTTTGTGAGCTTTTCCACTAATTCACATTTACAATGGGTGTTTTTTGAAAAGAAAAGTTATGGGATCGATTGACCCCCACAGCTACTACGATCGCCCTCGCCACCTTCACCAGTGAGTAGGGGTGCAAACGGATCGGATACGAACGGATACTGCTCATTCCGTATCCGTTTCCATATTTTTTGTCGGAGTCGGAATCAGACACGGATAATGCCGGATACGAATACGAGTACGGATATTCTCGGTCCGCGAATACGGAGCGAATACGAGCGCTCCGAATACGGTTAGTCTCGGTCCACGAATATTTAGTCGGATAATACGCGTAAACAAAAATCATATATATCACATGTGTAAGGATGAATCACCATAGTACATATCTATAATGGAACTACATTAGTAGATTAACAAGTAAATTTCACATGATGAAATAAACAAGTTAAGTAACCAGTAAATTCTAGTTAGCAAAGTAGCATGTAAATGATAGAGACTAGTTAAACAAATAATAGCTAACTAGCTACATATAACCCTAAAGATAGTCTGAGCCCTAAAAGTTACGATTACAAGACTTATATAACCCCTTGGGATGTCTATATGGTCCCCAAACCGAATACAACTCAACCCTATCTTGTTTTAGACTCGAACTCACACAAAAAGGAAACTAGATTTCTGACCGTCACATTATTTTGATCATAGCAGATGATTTATGATGTATTTGAAGATGAGACCTTATCCATTGCATAGGTCTTGAAATAAGCTTTCAATGAGTACAAGAACACTCAAATCGGACTCGCTTGTGAAAGTTATGGTCTTTTAGTAAGTGCTTGTTGGGTTTGTTCGATCCGAATCCGAATCGAATTTAGTTACGAGTTGAATCCGAATTTGAATCCGTAACTATCCGAAAAATATCCGGTAACTATCCGAAAAATATCCGGATAGTTCCGTATCCGTCGGATAATGTTTGTTCGAATCCGTTTCCATATCCGCAAAAATATCCGAATCCGTATCCGTATCCGGCAAAACATCCGGATATCCGAAAATTTGCTCCGAATTCTATCCGAATTAAAACGGACGGACGGACGGTCGGAAAATATCCGCTCCGTTTGCACCCCTACCAGTGAGGTCTCAGCTTACAAGAAACGAATAAAACCCCTATGTTTCCCTTGTTTTCACCCCAATCCTTATCATCCACACGCATGCAAGAGAATGGGCACTGAGATGGCACAAGAAAGAACGTCGGGAGAAATGATAGAAAAAAGATGAAAAGGAGGATTATCCATGAGACACTCACTTCTACCTAACGAATCTAATTAATATGGTCTCTTTTTTTCGGTTTTTCAGCTGGCTTTTATCTTTATTTTTTTAATAATTACTATTCGTTAAATTAATAAATTACAATTAAAAATCATAAATCACAGATAATCAAAAGTTATAAACCACAGCAAAAACGCCCCTGTATATATGTCACATGTGACACTGGAAATGACTTGGGGGACTATGGATTTATTCTTTAACAAAAAACTGTAAATGATACGAGGGGGAGTTTGCGAATGGAGGGAAATTGTAGGGCGTAAATGACACAATACAACTAAGGGCGATTCGAAAATCTTGTGAGGATGTATTTGTAACTTTCCATTTGTCAAGCCCGTTCTCGCTGGCATCCTAGTACAGAGCTACATGCCTTGAACGTAGCCACTGCTGATCTGAGCCGTCTATTTGAGATTGAACGGCTGGGAGGCCTTCCTACGACTGCAAGCCAGGACACGTCAGCTTCACGTACGCACTACAACCGCGCGCGCAGCAACCGACTCCCCGGCCGCGGCCGCATTCAGACGACACCAGTCAACGCACCTCCGCTCCAATGCAAGTGCTAGCTTCCAAGGGCCAGGACAGCCTCCGCCCCAGCTGGGCACCACACAGTCGTCGGCCGCAGCTTCTCCGGCGGCAGACGCGGCACCAGCTACGTCTATACAGGCGGCCCCGCCAGTCCGGCCGCCGGCGTCGACAATCTCTCCTTGCAAGATTTCACGAGAGCATCCTTGTTACTTCACATGAGTTGCTGGGAAGGAGAAACGTGCATCGTTCCTCCAGACGAATGTCTCGGACTCGTACATGTTGGCACTGGGCTGATGCAAGGTCAGATGGATAGACCGCACTGAACCCGAAGCCTTGTATCCTCTCTGTTCTGCTCCTTCCTCTTACTCTGTAAATTGTAAATTGTCAGTTCTGCTCCTTGTACCCTCCTCTTCTCTTAAATCCCACCCCGAATTCTCTTAAATCTCACCTTAGTCTCTCCGATTCTTCTCAAATTACTTGTGCATCTTGCATCTTGTGATCAAGGAACGTAACAACGAACTGTGGCCACTCCCCAAGATGGCAAGATGTTTGGGCGGGAGAAGCAAAGTGAAGGAAGATAGAATAGCACGGAATATTTGTTGGATGATTACTTGAGCCTCGGGGTATATATAGAGAGAAAGAGTATAAAGTAACTTGGAGTTCAAATCAATCTACTAAAGATATGAAAGAGAATTATGTTAGATACAAATCCTAACTTATTCTTTTTTATCTCTAATAATCTTGCTGTATAATACATGTGCTCTAACATCCCCGTAAATTGTAACATCCCAATTTCGGAATTATCAAAAATAAGAAAATTTTGAAATCTTTTATTGCTTCGAGTGTATTTCAAAATTTTGGCTTTTATATGAGATACTTGATTAGGTTTTTGCCAAGCAATTCAAATAATAAAAATAAAATTTTGAAATCAAAATTAATATTAAAATTCCCATCCAATTAATTGAACGGAGAGTTCAAATCCTGAAGTTCAAATGTCTTTCCAAACTCAATTATGAAATTCAAGTTTTGAATCCAAAATTGGCTTTAATTCAAATTCCAAAAAAATGCTAGCAATCTTCTCCTTTTCTCCTCTTTCTTTCACCGCAACGGCCCCACCCCTTCTCTCTCCTCTCTTTCTTCCTCTTCTCTTATGTCCTACACACCGACCAGTGTGCTGCACCTGGCCTAAGCAAGCCGCCCATGTTGCCTACGCAGATGCCGCACCACCCCCAGTGCTCCCGCCGCACGACCTTTGTGCGACCTGCGCCCATCAGACATGCCACACCGCTCAACCACGCCCGTGTGACCCGGTCTCGCCACCTCCTATTGTCGAGCAATAGCAATGGTACGCGCCGCATCTTTGGTTATAAAGGTACCCTCGGAACCTACCTTGCAACCCCCTTGCCCCTCTCCTTCCCTCGAGCTACCCACTGCGCCCACACGCTGGCCACACCCCCCTTTTGCCGTTCCGACCTCTTCAGCGGAGCTATCCCGAAACTGTTCGCATCAAGATGCGTTCCCAAACTTCTTCTCCCCCTCTTGTTTAATTGGGAATCCATGCTCCAAAGCATGCCACACCCTCTTCTTCCTCACTTCCACCCGGTCATCGCCTCCTTCTCCCTCGAAGCTCCTCTCGCCGATTCCACTCTCTGGGAGCACCCCCTCGACACCCTCCAGTTTTCTCTACCTTCGGCTGAAGCTTCCTGCTGCTTGAGCTCCTTGTCCACGATGACCATCTTGCACCACCGCCTGAGCATGTTGCCGGTCCACCTCGATCCCTCTCTGGCTCCGCCATCCCTCCTGGCGAGCTCCCTAGACCCTACTTGTGCTCATGCTCTCCTCTGTTTTCTTCCCAGTCTCCTCTGGTACTGTCTCCACCTTTGGCCCCCACCTCCGGTTGCCACACGTTGTCGTCGGCCCGCCTCGATGCACCTCAGCCCGTATCATCACCTCCCGTAACCTTCTCACCCCCCAGGCGTCCTCTTTTACCGATTGCCACAACTCCTCTTGTCGCCATTCACCGGTGATGCCGCCACTAGCTGTGCGCCCCCCACTGTTCGCTCCCCTATGCAACTTCTCTGCCCTCTCTTTCTCTTCCAATGGTAGGTGGGCCCTCCTCCTTTTAATTAGAGAATAATTCAAGAAAATCCAATTAATTAGTTAGAAATCAAATAAAAATTTAGTGAAAAATAATTCAGTTATAAATAAAAACAAGAATAAAATTTAATTATGAGATTAAATTAAAAGGTTTATGCCAATTAAAAATATTAAGAATTTAATCTTGGTTAAAGTGCATGCCATCAAAAAATAGTTAATTAATTATCGCTTAAATAATTGAGTTAAATGATTTAAATTTAAGTCTTTCATATTTATCTCAAATCCAATTGCTAATCAAAGACATTGATAACATGTATCACTTTGTGTGAATGGCAATTAAATTAAAGAAAGGTAATGAACCAATGTGTCTTTGACTCTTAAATTAAAAGTTGCAATTTAAATTAGATATCTCGACAAAAATGCAATCTTGCCAATACATTAATCATACTGTCTTCATCTCTGGATGTAAAAAACATCAATAATAAATTAATAATTGAGAATAATTAATGTACTAATCATTCAAGGCACAACTTCATCAATAGACCCTTGTTAATTCATAACTCATCCTTCCAATAGATCGTAAACCATTGATCATTAATGATAATCTTACTAATCAGCAAAATAATAAGTGTGCAAAATAACAATTGGTTAAATAACAAACCCTCCATCTTGAATTACCAGAAACTATGAACTCTAGATATTAGCTCAGCAAATTAAAGTTACTCTCATCGCATGTGAAACTCATGCCTAGAATCCTAAGTTTGAACACTCATTAAATAATGCCCTGTCTCTCAAATAGATTATCATACCTATCTTAACTTATGGAACTTTCTTAATAAATATAAATTAATTAAAAAATTCTCTAAATTAAAGATCAAGCCTTGGTACCTTGCAATTGGCTATATCTAAGCCACATTTCAATCTGAAGCAGAATATCCCTGTGAATATCCCTTCGACATTGATCCTTCTTTTATCCTTCCTGGCAAAGCATTTCCGCCATTCCCCTATCACTTAAACTCTATTTAATCTTATTGAGGATCTCGTGCTCGCTAAATCTTCTCTCATATCCTCAATCATAGCAAGACTTAAATAAGCTCAATTGAATTTAATTAGACTTTTGGGTTGTTCTTTTGATTTATTTGAATTTTAATTATTTATTGCGTAATTAGAAATTGAAGTCTCGAAGAAGCGACAGTTCAAGCAGGATCAAAATAAAGATGAAAGACCAAGAGTTCGAGATCATTGGCAGGAAAGCTTTGAGAAAAATCATGGTTCTGGTAAATTGAGAAAGGCAAGTAATTACTTTAATCATATTGAGCCTACATTTATGCAAATTTATATCCTTTCAAAATATTAAATTGCATGCTATTATTTTTCATACAAATGTATGTTAAACTTAAGGTTAGATACATGCCTACTTGATATTGTAATACTATACCATCCTTTAGACACTTGAAACTCATAAACCTTGTCACCCTAGATGCTAAATGGTAACTTGACTAGCTATAGATTGTACTTAAGCATCATGCTAGTCTTGCTTAAGTTTCAGGGCATTAAATTGCCCTAATCATAATCTCTTAAACATGAAACTGGTTTTAGGTAGTCACTGGAGGGAAGCGGTTGATACATTGGTCTGAAAGGATTGTATGCTTCTCAAAACCTTAAAACTTACTTTACATATCTAGGTAGATGGTAAGAGATTTTGGTGTGGACATAGCACATGAATGTTTAGTTTGTGGTAGCATCGTCTAGATAACTTTCAAGACTGAATCTTGTGACGACATCCTAATGTAAAATAGTACAACCATAAATCTATAATGGGTATGACCTAGCCAACTAATTTGCATCAACCCAATGTGATTACGCCATCCGGTGGCACACAGTCAAATTAGCAGTTGGAGACCATTGACATGAAGGTGCAAGAGGGGCTTCTAGAGTGGGCAAACATAGCTGCATAGTGGTGGAATCTTTAGCGGGTGTGGCCTCACTAGGGAGATGTAATGTAAAAGCCTCATGGTGATCTTCTTGATTCACATATCCAAAGAAATATGTGAAACATAACAAGTTGATTATCCATTGTGGGTAAAGTTTACAATCTCTGCAGAGTATAAACTGTTCGAACAGCCATGCTAACGATCAAGGGCAAGCATGGGAACTTACTCGAGTTAGTGTCTATTTTAAAAACTTTTTGGGTAGGATAAAAAATTATCGAGTGAATGTAGTCCTGAATTGATTTTCTCTAGGCGGACATAGCCTAATGATAATAATGGGCGGATGTAGCCCTGGTAACAAAATTAGCATACGGTGGAGGTAACTATGCGCTGTAGCAAGTAGATGTAACCTGCACTACTATTATTAATGCATTCTCTCAAACAACTTTAGATAATTTTTTTAGTTAAAACTACTAAGTCTTAGAGAATTCTCTTATTTATTATAACTTTGAAAATGACACCTTTGGCAAACAAAAGAACCTCAAGCCTCCATTTGATAGCCTTACATCTATTATTACTACATTCTGTATTGTGGCTTACTGAGTACCATTGTACTCATTTTTGCTCAATTACCATTATTCAATCAGTAAGAAGGATAAAGTCAAACCTTGTGGTCATCTAAAGGAATCGATAGAGCTCGAGGGAGATGAGACCAAGAACCATGTCGTGAACCCCAGTTGGCTACCTGTGGGTGTGCCCTAAGGGTCCCACCTATGTGAAGTTCCATTTTTCGCTACTACGTTTTAATGTTTCAGCCTGACTGGCCCATGTTTAAGTTATTACTATATTATTTATGCTACCATAAAATATGATTTTGATATACAATAATGTATTTATGAGCACTATCTACTGATCCAAGAAATAGTATAGTTGATTCACAGAGAATTCTGGATTGGCAAAATCTGGGTCTGATAGAAACGCTTAGATTGTAGAATAAGCTGACGAGGACACTCGAGCTAGAGTAGAATTCAATGAAGAATGCCAAGTTAGCCGATGATTGCCATTGGAGAGGTCATTGATGATGAAGACGACATCAGGTGTTGGGGAAGAGAGACAACAGCACATAGTGCCCCTTCGGCAACTAAAATATGAGCACAATTACCACCATACGTAGGCCCAAAATAGGAACCTAACAAGCACATGCAAGGTCAGTATAGCTGCTTGATCTAATGTGACATCGATTGGCAGTGGAGGCAGCCTGAATGGAGGTGGCGGCGGCATGTAGTTGTGGTTGGGGCAGTGCGACAGTTGAGAACGATGTCAAGGGTGAGCATCTGATGGAGGCCATGCAACTACTTCGCAAGATGTCGACAGCGGACAGAGAGGATTAGGATAACCTTAGGCAGCGGTAGCAACCTCATGGAGGTTGGAGCGGCAGCCTCATTGGTGGCCATATGAGGAAGACGAGGGTACATCATCCATTGGGCGATGACGATAACCTTGAAGAAGGTGGCGGTGGTAGCCTCATAGGGTGGCGGTGGTGCAGCAAAGAAACAGAGAAGCCAGCAGTGGACAGTGATTAGAGAAGCCGACAACAAGGAGTCAAACTTAACTCACGCATTGGTAGTGGTGAAGATATAGAGAAGTAGACGACAAATCATTAGAGAAGCTGATAGCACAGCGATTGTAGAAGCTGATAGCAGGAAGTCAACAGCAAAGAGAGAGCTCGAGGAGGCCCCCTCGAGTCGGCAGCACGGACAAGATAGATGGCACGAGGCACTGCGCAGAGGAAGAAGTAGTAAGAGGCTGGGGTCGATGTGTTCACTAGAAGAGAACAACATCATAAGAGAATCACAAGAGTTGCATGCATGTACGCATGCAACTGTGCACTTGATTAGAGCACATGGATGTCAGCAACATAGGAACATCGGACGATAAACAAGGATGCACCTTGTAGCCATGCCTTCATCGGGCTGACAGATTGATCCGCACAAAAGGCAACAGATTGACTTGGTGTGGGGACACTGAATAGTGTATGGAGGCCAGGGAGACATGGGAGAGAAAACAAAGGGAAACATTTATGTGCGATTTGGTTAGCGTAGCCCCTAGGAGATTGCATGCCTCTCCTAGGACAACGTGCAATGAAATTTTGGTGGTGGCTAAGAACAGGTCTGTGTGAATTCACTCTGATACCATGAAGGAAGATAGAATAGCATGACATAGTTGTTGGATGTGTTGCTTGAACTTGAGAGGCATATATATAGAGTACAAAGCGACTAGTTAAGTCAATCTACTAGAGAGATGGAAGGGAATCATATTGGTTACAAATCCTAACTAATTATTTTGCTATCTCTAATAATTTTGCCATATAAGACATCTACTCTAACACAAAGGTTAATCTTATGGATCGTGCTATTGAATGGACAAATGTGCACATTGGGGCACAGTGGCCCCATCACTGCTTCCTCTCCCATACATATCTTCTTCAACCTCCCAATGTCACCTCCTATCATGATGTATCTCCGCGCACCTACACCGCTACCCCTACCCCTCCTATTCAAGGGCTTGGTGAATCCAAAAATCTAACCCCTAACTCTGCTACCGCCATCGCTACCCAACATTGCTGAAGAATGCAACATATTTTGGATACCATGCTCTTCTTAGTAATGAGTGGATGTGAGCCTTAGAAAAAAGTACTATGCCTAGGAGCGTCTTTAAAATAGAAATAAATCTATTTTACCCTCTCTAAACTTTGTAAAAAGTCTACTTAACCCTATAAACTACAAAACTATTTATTTAACGTCCTATACTTACAAAACAATGTCAATTTCCACTGTGAGGCAGTTTAGGATGGTGGCTATTGCCGGCGTGGAGGTGGTTTTGCCTCTTGTCAGCTTGTGTCAATAATTTTTTGCTACTGTGACATCCTAGCCAACAATAGAAAATTTTGAAAGAATTCTTCTTCAATATATTAAACTAATGAGTAACTATTAAACTAATGAGTAACCGAAGTCCTTAAAAATGAGCCATAAAAAGTACCACCTATTCATCTCTCTCCAAAATAAGTCCATTTGAACCCCTAAACTATCACGTTTGTCTAAAATTCAACCCTAAACTACAAAACTAGGTAAATGACCCCCCTCAACTATCATTACCAACCAACTTAAACCCCTTGAGACCATTCCACACTGGTATTGAATTGATGTTATTGAATTGATGCTGTGCGCATGTGGCAATGATTTCGATATGTCACCTAGTTTTCAATTGTTATGAGAGGGTATTTTGTCCTTTGGCGGCCATATCACTGGTTTTGTTGCATAAACAACCACATCACATAGCTTTATTTTCATTTTTTTAAACAAAATTCTACTATGAACCCTATATATCAATGAAAGGGAGAGAGAGTAAGATGTTTTCCACCTCTCGGTTAGAATAGGAAGGATAGGGTGCAGGCAACCACGGCAGCGGTAGAGGAGGGGTGGTGAGGCATGGGAGATCGACAAAATAGGTTGCTTGCGATGAGGGGAAGCCAATGGTGGTGGTGGTTTGAGTAGTAGTGGTATGGGGGATGCCCAATCTTCTCGATGTATGATTAAGATAACAAGTGCAACCTAATGAGTTTGGTGTGGCCAACTGCTGCCCATGCAATGACCTGCAACATATGAACTCACCCAACTACACTCTTTTGATTATTCTTCCAACCGATCATGAAGAGGTGGAAGACATTCCTACAAATTGCACGAGGGGACAACAAGAACACACGTAGAGAGCACCCAATTCCCCTCTCTAATTATTGTGCAAAGCTAGGAGAAGAACAAGTGCCAAAGATAATTCTGAAATCAATCTATTATCTATAGTCTAAGCCAAACAGGCATGAATACATGAGTATATATGACCCCTAGTATCAGCCACAAGTAATCCCTACTCATCCCTACTTGTGTTGGACTCAAACGAACACAAAAAAAGAAAACCTAAATTTACACTCGTCACATTGTTTTAGTCATTGCAGCATGACCACAAGGTTTCTTAGGTGGTCAAAATATCCATTGCATGGGCCTTAGAATAAGCTTTCTAACAAGCACAAGAACATCCGAATCAGACTCCATTTGTGAAAGTTATGACTTTTTTATTACAGGCCTTCTACGCTGTCCTGAAAAGAATCCGAATCGAGTTCTAAGTTTAATTTCGGTTGGGTTCGTTGGAGGTCTGAATTGGGCTTGAAAATCTTATCCAAAACTTGGGCTTTGGATACTTGGGCTTCTCCCCTTTTTCTTCTCCCCTTTTTCTTCTCCTTTTCTTCCTTCTATGCCACACATACTTCCTTTCTTCTCCTCTTGGCTGCATAGCCCTTCTTTCTTCCATGCACTAGGTTGGCTTTCTCTCCTTCAAGCTTGATACTCGGTAGCTTTTCTTGAGTAATTAGCACATGAACTCTATTATCTACCTCTCTTGCATTAGCCCCAGTCTTCCTCACCCCCTCTCAGTTCCAAATGCTTTTATCTTGTCAAACCTAAAAACATACAGAGTATTTGCATTAGGTATTAGCCAATTCTCATATAAATCACTAGGAAACTCATTAAGAAATAAATTCACCTATTGGTTATTTAATTTGGTTCTAACTCTTGTCATTGGACCCTTATGCATGCCATGATTAACATCTTGTACACTTGAAGAGATGGACGATACACTAGTGTCGGAGATATCCTCATCATCTTCCCCTTCTTCAAGAAAAATCGTCTTCGGTTTTTGATAGCCTGAAATTATACTAAACAAAGAATACAACGTATATGTATGGTATATATATTTATCATCCACATTCCTTCTGTTTAACACATTATGATTTCCTGAAAGTGTAGTAAATAAAGAGAACAACGTATAAATGAGATATATGTATGACTCAATTATTATGTCATTCTTGTTATTTTGCACAAACCAGTTAGAACAATAACAACCATAGGATGTATTTGGTATATAAATTTTGGTACCCATTCATTCACATTATTATCCCTCCTATGAGAAAATTTTGTCCTCGACTTTTGTAAGTACATCGATAAGATATTAATAGGTAAAATTTGATCAAGTTGTTCAAATGTGGGGAAAAAATTTTAGTGCTTTTCATACTTTAACTACGCTACTCTGATTATTTGTACATGGTTGTTCAACAAAGGATAAACAAGTAGGCTTAAGAAATCTTTTTAAACAGTAAGCACCATTATTGAAACTCATCTCATTGAGTTCATAGCATTACACAAAAAAAATGTTTATGCAAACTTACAATTTCAATTCAGCAATCTTATCATATGTAATGCATATTCGATAATCATAAAACTTTTCATCTATACCATAATCTCTAATCAAATTGAACTTATATGTGTATGCATAAGTACTAGCTAGTGATTTTAAATATGACATTTTAGTAAGATTCTCAATCACAGAATTACTAGGAGATATTTTGTGAAGAACTTCCTTATGTGTAACCAATTTCATATTATGTAAATTAAGCATATCAAATTTAGAATGTAAAATTTCCATTTGATTTAAAGAGTTCTCACAATACTAACCTTTTCTTGGTGAATTAACAAATCAGCACCAATGTTGTTACCTTTAATGTCCTCCTAAGATGATATAGTTGCTATCGGTATCAATTCATCATGATATGACCATGGGGTAGCAAGCACTCCTACTCTAACCATGGTGATCTTCTCGTTTCTTGCTTTCAATGGTACTGGTTGTAGATTCTTCAACTCTTCATCTTCAAAGGCAACCTGTATAATGTGAGAAACAACACTATAAGTAGAGTGTAAGTCAGTAGTTTTAGAAATATCCTCACTTGGCCTATCATCTACTTCTCTCATCTCTTTTGTTGTAGCTCTCTCACTCAAAATGTGGATTCTCTCATCCTCACATATGGTAGAATCACATAATTCACTTTTTTTATCACTCTCATTTAATATGGCTATGTGGCTCTCTTCCTTACATGGATTTTGATGAATCACATTCTGCTCCCTAATTCTTTTCTCCTCCTCAAGAGCACAAGTCACAAGATTATACACACTATTAAAATATTTATGTTGAAGTGCAGCGGCGATCTTACAATTCAAGCATCCTTTGAAGTATTCCTTCTCTTTTAATTCACTAGTGACACTGGTTCAACGCAATGTATGTTTCAACTCATTATAGTAGTCGTGGACATCTTTACTCTTGTGTGATGCTCTCCACATGACGAACCAATTCCTGCTCATAATAAGATAATACAAACTCACTTCTTATGATCACCTTCAAAACAACCCAAGATTTCATGAGTCGTCTTTCAAATAGTTGTTGCCACCAACTATAAGCATAGTCTTCAAACTCCCTAGTGGCTCGCATCATCTCTTAGGCTATGGGAAGCTTTTGAAATTTAAACACAGTCTTCATTTGTCTTTTCCACTCAAAATACTCCTCTGAATCATTACTTTCATAGAAAGGAAGTTCCACCAACTCATAATCTACCATGGTTAGTTGTGCAAAAACAGCAAGGCACACATGATATTATTGAATATATGTGGAATTCTCTCAATCTCACATTCTCTTACCACCAAGTTCTTACCTCTCCTTTGCTGGAATTGAGGACTAGCTTGCGCTCCAAGTGGTAAGGGTTAACACAAGATGATGATCAAGTGGGTTCAATATTGAGTAATTGCACAAACAAGGAGGTGCTTGGTATGTAGAGAGTATTTACTACACAATCTGAAATTCTAGCTATATAAAGTTAAGTACTAATCCAAACTAGAATATATTGCCTAGGTGCTGATCCAATAGGTTTAACTGAAGTATATGAGCGCACACGCAAAGATAAATGTAGCTTAATGCAAATAAAAGAATGAGCTCGCGAGATGCAATATTAATTTGAGATTAAACTAACTCATTTTGCACTAATCTGAAAATAATGACAAGGGGTGTCTCACAAGGTTATGCTGCCAACTCTCTTCCTTTCTTTTCTTCTTTTACACCTGCATGAAAGCTTGCATGCATGAACTTTCTCTTTGGTTCTAGGGCAACCAAGGGACAATTACACGACTGTACTATTCTATGCGGTCTGAGCTTTTCTCTATTTTTTTTATCTTTCTAATCTTTCTTGCCGTGGCTCTTTATTTGTGTTGCTGTCATTTTCTTCGTCTCTCTTTGTGTTGGCCTCACTAGGGTTTACTTCCCCTTTGTTTCCACAAGTCAAAATTTTAGGAAGTGCAAAATAAGTCTAAGAGCAGCCCTAAATACAATTATCAATAGCTAGTCTCAAAAGTTGAATGGATATAAGTGAAGCTCAAAGTAACCAATGTGTTCGGTTGCCACGAATGTAAGTCCAAGGCAAGAATATGTGGTGCCAACTCCTGGAATCTCAATCAAAACTGAAGCACAAAAATCAGAATTCGGGGAGTTGGTTTGAGATTCTAACTCCTCCCAAACTTATTTGGCTCAGGCTCTAGCAATGCAATTTGGTTTTGGCCAATAGTAAAATAACAAACTCCTAATTTCGCACACGGCAATGGGTTGGTGCGGCTAGGGTTTGCAACTGGCCAATTGAACAAGTGGTGTTCAAATATGATTCGGCCAGCCCTAATCACAGCAACCCTCTAGATTTTTGTGCAAGGAACTTGGCTGGACTGCTAGGGTTTTGCAAAAGAAAGTAAATGCAATTTACTTTTTGGGTGCTAATTGAGGAATTCAACCATCAATTTTTAGGGTTTTTGATGGACACAAAGATTAAGAAGCACAAAAGAACACTAAGATCAACACTTAAATAAATTTCTAATGGACTAAAACCTAACAAAACTATGAAGAAATAATAGATTAAACTAGGGTTTTGGTACTACAATTTTTAGGCTTAATGGACTATAGGAAATAAAAATAGTAAGAAAAATTAATCTAAACTAGGGATAAGTAATCCTACCAAGTCAATCGTGCTTTGATACTAAGATAATACGAGAGATGCCTATTCTTCTTGATGTAGGATCAAAATAACTAGTGCAACCTAATGAGTCTAGCGTGGCCAACCGCTGCTCGTGAAACAACTTGCTACGTATGAATTCACCCAACCACACTCTTGGTTGTTCTTCCACCCGACCATAAGGAAGCGGAAGATGTGCCTACAAATTCCGTGAGGGAATAACAAGAACACGACGTAGACTGCACGTATTTCCCCTCTGTAGTTGATGTGCAAAGCTAGGAGAAGAACTAGTGCTAATGGCAATTATGAAATCAATCTATTATCTGTGGTCTAAGCCAAAAAGGAATGAATACATGAGTATATATGACCCCTAGGGTCAGCCACAAGTCATCCAAATCGACTACAACTCATTCCTACATGTATTAGACTCAAACTCACATAAAAAGGAAATCTAAATTTACAGCTATCACATTGCTTTGGTCATTGCAGTGCGACCACAAGGTTTCTTAGGTGGGCACCATATCCACCAGAATCGGACTCCGTTTGTGAAAGTTGTTGTCTTTTTATTATGAGCCCTGTGGGCTGTCCCGAACCAAATCTAAATTGAGTTTTGAATTGATTCCGAGTTTGATTTTGGTTAGACTTGTGGGAGGTCCGAATTGGGCTTGAAAATCTTATCAAAAACTTAGGCTTTGGATTCAAACTTCTCCCATTTTCCTTTTTTTATTCCTTCTTTTCTACGCATGCTTTCTTTCTTCTCCTCTCGGCTACACAACTATTCTTGCTACCATGCGCTCGGCTAGCTTCTCTCCTTGAAGCTTGATACTTGGTAGCATTTATTTAGTTATTAGCACATGAATTCTATTATCTTCCTCTCTTGCATTGGCACCGGCCTCCCTCATTTCCCTCTTGGTTCCAAATGCTTTTAACTTGTCAAGCCTAAAAACATACAAAGTATTTATATTAGGTAGTAACCAATTCTCGTGTAAATCATAAGTAAACTCATTAAAAAATAAATTCACCTATTGGTTAAGTAATTTGGCTCTAACTCTTGTCATTGGACCCATACATATCTTGATTAACATCTTGTACACTTGAAGAGATGGACGATGCATTAGTGTGGAGAATGTTCTCAACAAGTGGGGGCGCTAGAGACATTATAGGAGCGAGTAGACCGCCGTGGTGGCATCGAGCGCTCGTGGGGATGGCGACACGATGGATGAGATCTCTAAGTTAAGCATGTCAAAATGAAGAGGTGAAGGATGGGGTTCTCTGGTTCAAAATAATTGGAAAGATTCTTGTCGACAATGATGAATAGTGATTGCGAATCCCGATCTCAAGTGAAGAAAAACACTAAAATCAGTGACTACAAGCAAAACAAATACAATTAACATTGTGGATTGGATGAGAAAGTGATGGAACACTGTGAGACCCGGAGTAGAAACTCCTAGACCCCCTGTGTATTACTGTACTAGTCCTAGAGATCAATGCTAGTACACACAGTTCAAACAGAAAAGATGATACATTGCCAACAACGCTTTATTACAATAGTAACTGAAGTTTTACAAAGGCCATAGCCTTACTAAGGTTCACAGAACCTCAAGCAAAAATAAACACAGCGGAAGCAAAAGATAACTTGATCGACCCATCAATCGCCACGAGGCAATTGGTCGGGGAGACGAATCTAGGCATCCGAGAATAATCCACCGCATCCACATTCGGCGCAGAAGTCATACTCTCCGGCTTGATCTTCTCCATTCTCTGCTTTTATATTTATGGAGCAACAAGTGAGTACAAAAATGTACTCCGCAAGTCTTGGGAAAAATGCATAGATGTAAGGTTTCACAAAGGAAGGCTATATGGTTTATTTGCAACAATCAGCATTTTATTTCAAATCTACATAATTACTTTAAAAGCCATTTTAAAACAACTTGTTTTTAATAATCGAAATTGGATAAGTACTTTAGTGAAGGTTAAACTACCAACACTAATATCTCGGGCTACCACACCAATTTTCAAAACCTCGAGTTACACCCCGATCCGAACATCACAAGAGTTATACTACTCCGAGTTTTCTCCAATTCATTTTGTTTTGAAATCAAAACCAAAACTTCTACCATGTGAATGCATTCTTTGCCCGCCCTTGACCGTGGGCACGGCTATTCGAATAGTTTTACTCTGCAGAGGTTGTACACTTTACCCACAAGAGATAAATTATCTTAATAGTCAACACGCTTCCTTTGGCATGAGACCCGGATAAATTATCACAAAGCCTTTCACCTACTCGGTATAGTTTAAATACCACCCGCTAAGGTTTCACCACAACTCGAATCCACGAGTTGGAGCCCCTCTTGCGCCATATGAGTACAAGAAACCTGTCCCTCACTATGAGTAACGATTACACTACGGCACTCAATACACCACGGTGATATCTAAATTACACTATTATAGGGTAGTTAGCTAGGTCGTACCCATATAGACTTGTGGTTGTACTGTTTTGCTCAGTTTTGGACAAACACAAGCGTCGGTCCTTAATCGACCAGGGTGGCTCATTCACAAACCCAACAATTCTCGTGCTAACTGCACCAGCCAAACCTTCCATCCACCCTTGTCAACTTTTCCCTTTGAATTTCATTTTTATTTTCAAATTAATAGTGGTAACATACATTACCACTTTTCAAACAAAATATTTAACAATGGTAACATCCATTACCAATGTTCAAACAAAATATTTAACAATGGTAACATCCATTACCAATGTTCAAACAAATCATTCATCAAAACATTTGATAACCATGCTACTCATTTGAACATTATTATATTTATTTGCTACGCTAAGCATTTGCTAGTATTTAACCTTTCAACAATTGTAGCACTAACTCATTATTGAGTCAAAGGGATATCCTAAGTTGACAATGGTACAAGGTAAACAATCTTCAATGGAAGGTATAACAAAGTAGGTCTTTAACTAAGTTTTCTAAATCAAATTATCACTTGATATAACATAAGCATGCATTAATTTTAAAATAACTACCTACTCATTTTATAAATCATTGGAGCAAGTTGATCAAAGGAAACTTGCAAAACATGGGAGCAAAATGGTCAAAGGAGACTTGCCTTCCTGTGTGCAGTTGAAATCTTCCACAACTTGCTCTTGAGGTTGCTCGGACAAATCGGTCTCTACACGTAAATCGAGAATTCCAAATAAATAAAATAAAATAAAAATTCAAAAATTTAAAATGAATATACCAAATGAAAGATTGAAATTTTAGATGAATTTAGAAATTTGAATGGACCAATTTGGAGCTAAAATGAAAAGATATGGCTATTTGAAAATCTCGATTTGAATAAATCCAGAAATTCGGAAATCTCGACATGTGGGGTCCACTGGTCAGCAATTTCATTTAAAATAAGTCTCGACATGTGGGACCCACTGAACTCAGGACCCACTTGTCGTGGCTAGCGCAGAGGGTGGTCGACCGGTGGGGCCTACACCGCCGCGTGGATTAAAACGGAGAAAACTCAACCTCGCCGCGGAGCGGGCTCGAACGCGCGCAGGGAGTGGGAGGGGAAGAGAGCGGCGCTAGCCAAGTGAGCGGGAGGCACCGCCTACCCTTAATGGGTAGGTAATCCTCTTGAGGATTATCTGCGGAGGCCGGCGGCAACGTGGCACACACGTGGTCGACGCGTGGTCGCCGCGTGGTCGCCACGCCACGGCTTTTGCCGGCGTGGCGCGCGCACGCGAGGTGGCGGAGGCGCCGGGTGGCGCCGACGTGGCGCCGATCCGCCGCCACGCTGCGCCACCTCGGCCCGACGGCCGACGGGTGGCGGCCGGTGGTGGCGCCACGGGACCGAGGGTCGCCGAACTCCGTGATCGGCGCGCCGCCAAGGGTACCAAAATGAAGAGGAGGATGCGAGGAATGCATCGGTACCTTGCGCGAGGCCGAGGTGACCGGAGGAAGGATCGGCGAGAGGGGCGGCGGTCGGAGAGGACCTCACGGCGACGAGGAGCTCGGTGGCGCAGCGGCTTCGGAGAGGGTCGCGGGAATCGCCTTGGCACCAGCAACGTCGGGAAGGCGTCGGCGAGAGTGAGGAAGCCCGAGGCGGCCGCAATTGCTCGCCGGAGTATTTGAAGCCGCGGGAAGAAATCGGGCGTGGGGGCTCGGCGCTCGGTGATTCGCTTGAGAGGTGAGGAGGGGCAGCGGTAGAGGACCTCGGGTGCGGGTTTTATAGACCGGGAGGGTTGTAACGGCCGCGCGAAGTTCGCCGGAGCTGAAACGGTCGGAGGATGAATGCGACGGCGAGGAGAGGAGTAACGCGCGTCTTTATGCGGCCCGACGCGGTGGAGGCGGGGATTAATATGCGATCGGACGGAAGTAATCGAAAGGCGAAGCATTGAAAGCTTGATTTTGGCACTAATGGCGCGGCGGGTGCGGGAGGAAGAATCGGCGGAGGCGACGGTGCGACAATGGGCCCGCATGTCGCGAGAAAGAAAATGGGAAAGAATGAGGGGACGGGTGGATGTGCGACGGGTGGCAAAGAGAAGCGATCACGGACCACCGATTCTCGGGCGAAGGGTAAGTGATCGGGGCGATCACGATTCAATCCGACAACCGTGAGAGAATCCGAGCCGGTTGGTGCATTAAGAGAAGGAGCGGTGAGATTAAGTACGGCAACAGGGAACGGTGCCGATTGTGCCACGCGTCACGCAGAGAGGAGAATAAAGCAGCGAAGCGGTAAGTGGCTGGGAGCGGCTGGGATTGAATCGGGCGCGGAAACGGACGATCCGATGCTTGCCACGTGTCGATCCGAAGATAGGGGAAGGCGGGATTGAAACGGTAAGTGAGATCGAGCGGTGAAATAGATCGTGGCGTGAAATGGCCCGATGGGCGACACTTGTCGGCTCCAGGAGAGTTTCAGAATTTTAATTATTTTTTTGATTTTCAGAAATGATTAGGAGGCTTTAAAATACTCAGAAAAATACCAAATAAATTCCAAAAATTCCAGAAAAATTCACATAATTCACTGATAATGTTTTAAACATATAAAAAATATTTCCAACTTATTTTGATATTAAATTTTCTTTTCAACAGAAACTTTACATTCAGAAAATTCCAGATAATTGGAAATTATTAATTTAAAACTATTTCTTCAAAATAAAAGCAAAAATTGGGATGTTACAAACCTACCCCCCTTAGAAGGAATCTCGACCCCGAGATTCGGATGAACTGAGAAATAGATTAGGAAACTCGCTCAAGATCCTCTTCGTTCCCAAGTTGCTTCGATTACGGGACGGTTGCTCCATTGCACTTTGCGTAATTTGATAGTCTTGTTTCTTGTGCGGCGTTACGCCTCTTCTAAAATCTTGATAGGAAGTGCAGCACGTCAAGTCTTCCTTTAAATCAACATCCTCAAAAGGTATCAATTCCTCGTACTCTCAAACACTTTTTCAATCGTGATACATGAAATACATCATGTACATCGACAAGCGAAGAGGAAGTTCTAGGCGATAAGCGACTTCACCTCTTCTTGCTATAACTAGAAATGGTCCAATATACCTAGGGCAAGCTTACCACGACTTTAAATCGACGCATCCCTTTCATAGGTGACACTTTCAGATACACATGATCACGGCTTAAATTCCAACATTCTTCGACGATTATCGCATAACTCTTTGTCTTATGCTGTCTTTGTTTTCAATCGGTCTCGGATTAAGCGAACTTGATCTTCTGCTAACTTTAAGACATCCGGTCCGAATACTTGAAATGGCCCGATGGGCGACACTTGTCGGCTCCAGGAGAGTTTCAGAATTTTAATTATTTTTTTGATTTTCAGAAATGATTAGGAGGCTTTAAAATACTTAAAAATACCAAATAAATTCCAAAAATTCCAGAAAAATTCACATAATTCACGATAATGTTTTAAACATATAAAAAATATTTCCAACTTATTTTGATATTAAATTTTCTTTTCAACAGAAACTTTACATTCAGAAAATTCCAGATAATTGGAAATTATTAATTTAAAACTATTTCTTCAAAATAAAAGCAAAAATTGGGATGTTACAAACACGTTTTGACACGAACAGAATTGCCACAAACTTATCGGAGAGGGCGATTAAATGTGGTAGCCAAGGCGGAGCTTCACGACAACAGCCTCTCCGCCTCCCCATATTTTGTATCTATGCAAAGATGAAGGAGGTGGCAACAGCATGGGCCAAGAGGAGGGGGGAGGTGTTGTGCCCAGTAATGGCTGATGAGGTGGGTGGTTAGAGACGCTTGTGACCACATCCATGGAGGAGAGAGGAAGAAAAGGAAAAGTATAGGGCTAACGGTGTACCAATATTGATATTTGGTACTGGACTGCTATATCTACTTAAACTAGCTTCAAATAACCTTAGGAGGTAAAATACCTAATATTGATAATTAAGAGGGATTGGTTATCTCGTTTTATAGTTGAATGTTAAATTTTAAATAAACACGATGGTTCAGAAAGTCAAATGAACTTATTCCTCTCTCTTACTCCCCTTCTCTTTCACACTGTCCACGTTGAAGAGGGATTTTTTTTATTTTTCTATTGCAGACTAGGATGCCATTATTCCTCCCCCGGTCCCCTTCTCACACTTCACGTTGAAGAGGGAATTTTTTTTATTTCTATTGCAGACTAGGATGCCATGTGGCAAAATTTGTTGACATAAACTGCGCACGTGGCAAAACCACCTCCACATCAATGAAACCACCCTTCTAAACCACTTTAGGGTATAAATTGAGCTGGTTTTGTAACTTCAATGGGTTAAATAATCGGTTTCATAGTTCAGTGGTTAAGTGAGCTTTTTGCAAAAGTAATGGACATAAAACAAACTTATTCCTTCAAAATATACGGACGAATAAATGATGGTTTCTTACTACGTTATATTCTACAAAGGCGAATCACATCAAGTAACAAATATACACTGATGTACCAACTCCTTAAGTCCAGAAACTGGTAAATCTCATCAAGGAACAGACGGCCAAATCGATCATGCCAAGCAAATTCATGCACATGCACTTGGAACACGTACGTGTCTTGCTTGTGCTGTCCAAGCAAACACGGGGGATGAAACCGGTCATTCGAACTCCCCAATGTCCTTCTGACCGGCAAGGATCCTTGAGATCTGGAGGCCCCGGCTGAAGGCTTGGTTGAAGAGCAACCGTGTCTGGAACTCCGAGACGAAGGGAAACCAGGACAAGAGGCCGATGGGCAGGAAGAGGATGAGACCCATCATGTTCTCGTACTCCCTCCCGAGCTCCATGATGGAGTCCCACAGCATAGTCTTCTTAAGCAATGGAGAGCATGCTTGCCCAATCTGCGAAGAAATCATAAAAATCAATCAGTGGCTACAGATTGTACTGAGCGGGCGGAACCTGTAAAACATAAGATTGCTAGAATAGATCTTGGTAATGTCCATATATGATTAAAAAACCAGAGTTGCAACCTACAGATCTTTCTTTTGAAAGATGATGGTCGATAATGAGTTTCAGAACTGATAAGGAGGTGAACAAGGGACTCAACTCGGTAATCATTTTGAGGGCTTGGTCTCTCTAGAAACATCGAAATCAATATGTCTTTGAGGGAGCGTCACCCGTTGTGGCCGTGGTCTTAGCTCAAGCAAGGGAGGAGCTGAAGATGTGAAACTTAGCAGGGGCACGGAGGATTTCCTACCTGGTTGCTTCTACGTCTGAGGCAACATAGTCCTAGTCTAGTTTGTTGTTTTTGTTGTTGTTTTTGGCTCCTTTGGTTCGGAGTGCATGTGCTTTCTGGGCTCATGTTTTCTGTAAGTTTGTTTGGGTTTTCTTTAACCCAGGTTACACTTCTTCTTAATATAATGATACGCAGCTCTCCTGCGTGTTCGAGAAAAAAATCAATGAGCTTTTCAACCAACTGCTTGAGAATTAACAGACTCAAATCTTGTTTTTCGGTACCATGATTCGCTCATGAGCAGGTAGGAATGTTGAATTTGCTCTTTGATTCCATTTTTTATGCATACACAAAGCTCAAACAAGTTGGTAAATAGAGGTTTCACTCACCAGAAGAATACACCAACCAGTAGGCACGAACCCAAGAAGACTAGCGAAGACATCAGAAATTGTGAGGTTGCATACAACAAATAGGACCGTCATCACAGAGACAAAGCCAAGGAAGAGTAGGCCCTTGAGGATGCGTAACATAAGCTGCAGGTCTGTCCCAAATTTCTGCCGTCCTACTGAAACCATCTGAAGAGAAGGAACAACATCCGATCTGTAAGATTTTAAAGCATCGGAGGTAACCGGACAAAATGGAAGGCAAAAGTCTTACCTTCAAAACTACTAGAACCGTGAGCATAACCAGCCATGACAATGCATATACCTGGAAATTGAGAGGAAGTAGGAATTACATTAGGATATCCTGCAACTGTACGAACTACAAAAGAAGCAAACAAAGCATGTCATATGCAGAGAAAGTACCACAATGCTTCTGCTGTGGCGTGCTATGTTCAGATGGTACACAATGCCATACTGGTAGATCAAGAAACGAAGTGAAAGGATGATTTCCAAGAGAAGAGCACGAATGCTAGTCTTCCTGAGGTGTTCCTGCTCACTTATCCACCATGCCTCCCAACTTTGATCCACAGACATGCCGATACCCCCTCGGTTCCCCATCCACTTCCTCCAGTCTGTCCAGTCATTAACCGTCTTCTGCCACTCAAAACATGATGGATTGAAGATAAACGGTGCAAAGAGCCATGATACAACCAGGAACCATATGGAGAAGGTGACAAATAGGTACAAGTTCGAGCTGCGGTAGGAACTTCCGTAGACTAGATACACAACCAGAAGAATCAACAGTTCAAGCCCTTTAACAAAGTGGCTACGGGAGTAAATGCGGTAATTTTCAGCAAACTTTGCATGGTACACAACAAATCCACGGCCTGTAGGTATGTATTTAGCACCACCATGGAGTATTGTTCTTCCATAGTAGTGTGTTTTGGTGCCAAGCTGGAACGTGAAGAACACAGAGGCCAACTGAAGCTGCATGATGACAAACTCTCCTAACGCTGTGCGGAACCCTTTCTCTAAGCCAACTTCCATGACCATAGGGAGGACAAGCAGCAAACCAAGCTGGAAAACAGACTGTGAAGCCAGTGCAGTTTCAAGAGACTTGATGTTCTCCTGAATACGTGGATCCAGCAAAATAGACCTTTCCAGACCACTCATAACTAGATATAACCTCCCATACAAAAATACATAAACCGTCAGTACAGTAACCTGAAAGAAGGAACTATGGATGTCAGTATCCCAAAATATGTAGAATGAACACATTACATGGTGACACGATGCCTAAACCCTCTGTTATGAATATTTAGCATTTGCACACCATATTATACTGTATGTTTATGGATAATAACTGAAATCCTGAAAGAGCCCACTTTGACGTGTTGCCAAAGTGGCAATGGTTTTGACATGTGGCCTTGTTTTGATTTGACATGGCACACAATCAGCATTATCAGGGGAAAAAATGTAAGGTAAGCCCCACATTTCATGTTCTATGATCAATTCAACTCCTTTTCCTTCTCTCTCCCTCCTATCCTCTCTCTGCATCATCATCATCACTGCCGCCCCATCAGACTCTGCCGTTAGGCCAACCGAGCCACCACCATCTAGTTGATGCGACGCACCAGATCTAGATAATGGTGGTGGAGCTCACAAGGGCCGAGGATGATGTCGGTGGTAGAACTCGCAATCTGTGGTGGCACACCTTGGGGATAGCGGTGACGACGCACATCGGGGATGGCAACAGCGGCGATGTGCCTTGGTGGGGAAAAGAAAAGGCTTCTTGCACAAGCTATGTTGCAGGTTCTTCAGGTTCTTCCTTGCCTCTAGCCAGGGCCCTCTTCATCCATCCCTCCCATTCCCCGTCTTCATCACCATCACCTCTTGCTGCTATTGCTTGCTCTGTCTCAAGTGGCCTAGATCCGTCGCCACTGTGGCTACTATTGTGGCTCTGCTTCAATCCCCCACGACGATGGCTTAGATCTAGCCGCGGCTCTCAACGATCATTGTGGAGAGGTAAGAGAGCTGGTTCCCCCAACTCCAGCCACTCTTGGTCTTCCCCCAAGCGCTTTGAGCTTGGATCCATCGACGTGGCCCATGGGAAGAGCTTGCGGCCACGGGAGCCGAGTGGCGCGGCTCAGGGCCAGGGAGGAGGCTTTGCTACCAGCGCTTGGGAGGAGGAAGGAGGTGCTTAGGGAGGAAAAAGAAAAGAAACGAGGAAGGAGAAGGAAAAGAAAGTGAAGAAGAAAAGGAAAAAAAAAGGGAAGATTTGTTTCCAGACTCAGTTGTACATGTGCACGTGATGAGGATACCATGATAACAAAACCTGTCCATGTGGATGCCACATCACCAAAACTAGGGTGGTTTTGGTCTCAAAAGGGTAATGTGAACGGTATTCACAGTTAAGGGGCGTCCAATGTCCGGTTTTATAGTTAAGGGTTGATTTTTAGACTCTCACAAGAGTTCACAGGGGGTTAAATAGACTTATTCCTTATTTTTATAAATAACTTTTTACAATTTTGGTTTAATTTAAATTTTTAGTAAGGTTCCCTTGTACATACCTCACTAGAAAGAAAGAAATAACTTAGGCATTCTTTAGAGAAAGTTTCACATAGATATCTTCAATTGATATTCTTACCATGCTACTGAAATAAAACCCAACTGTAGTAAAGTAGAAAGATAGCATTCTATAAAAGTCAAATCTGCGTCCAAGCCGATAGATGTCACGACTCAATGTTTGTTCACCATTGCCATTGGCCACCTTAGCTTCAAAGCTTGAAATTTGATTCATTCCCACATCACGCCCCTTACCGACTTGCATGTACTCATGATGTGTGACATTTCCTTCTCTCATTGTCGAGTTAAAACCTAAGAACATTTAATTCAATAACTGCATTTTAGGTAAGGGATGACTGCAAGATGTTCGTATGAGATTAAGGCTTACCTGAAAAGATATCTTCACTAAGATTTATGGTCTTTGAGGCTTTACTTATGCCACCCCTAGTAATATGGAAGAGTCTATCAAAAATATCAGGATGACCATAATGGAACCGAACCCTGTATTACATTACAATAATGAGTTATAAACATAAAAAGCCCCATGATCAAAATAAAATGTGCATCTTACACACAAGAATATAGAGGCATGAAAAAGATTAAATCAAACTATTTAACAATGTGAAAATAAAGTCAAATCTTAGTGATCCTCGGTTTCATCTCGTAATTCTGTTAGTTAACTTTCTTCGAAGTATCTTGAATTGCTCACCTTCAACTCTCCCACCCCACCTTCACAATAGTCTAGTTTAAAATGACTGGAACTAGTCATTTACTATTGGCTACCGGACTTCCCAACAAATTGACAAGATTGGGTGGACCATCTGACCAAGCTATTGGTGATTAATGCCCCATTCCAAATAGCTTTTGGCTTCTAGCTTCCAGAAGGTAAAAGCCGTTTAGAACACTTTGGCTTTTTAATACACTTTTCCCACTTTTTTTCCTTTGTATTATCTGTAAAGATATAATGGTGCCTTTTTATTTTTCCTTTTTTTCTTTATTTTCCTTTAATTGAATGCCTCAAAGAAAGCTCATAGCCGCCATAGTGACATTTCAGCCAAAAATCATCAAAAAAGCCGAATTGAATGGGGCTTAAGATTTAAGAGTAACTCTAGCCACTTATCAGTGTTATTTTATGAAAACACAATTTTACTATCAGTTTTGAGCTAAGAGTTAGAGCAAAAGTTCAATCTAGCCAAGAACTGCCTGGAATTAGAATGGTTATGGACTTATGGCCTTATGGGGATACAAATCATGGTTAGCTCTTCTTTTGTCAATTCATAACTAATGTTACCTTAAATCTTAATTGGAGTTACAATCTCCCCACTTCATAAAAATCTCTGAAAGTTCTCGGTAGCACAGTATATCATCCCTACTAGACTACAACTACTTTTCACACATTAGGAATTTGGTACAAAACTTGTATATAATTTGATCTAGTTTATAAATGTTAAGTATGTAAGGATATGATGTTTTTGAGCACAATTGCCTTGCAAGTGCTCAAAATGAGTTCAAAAATACTTCCCCATGGGTTTGGCCAAAAGGAAAATAAGTTTGGCCACACAAATTGTTATAAGTGGACCTGACACTCAATTCAAATAGATTCCCATTCGAAGAAATCCACTGGATTTAAAATTTTCTATATCAAAATGAAAAATAAGAGTACATACTTGAGAGGATTGGCAAGAACCCGTTGTCCAATGGTAACAAAACTGGTCTCTTGGTTGGACATAAACCAAGCAAGTGATGAAACACTACGATAGCAAAAAATTACCCAAAAAAAAAAGTTACTAACAGAAATATATAGCATAAATAACATAAACAAGATATAATTGAACAGAACTCTGATGGACATACCTTCCAGTAAAAATATGTTCACGAAGGCCTAATATAGTGGGTTTGCCCTTTCCATACTTTACACTCCCAAACTCCTCCAGCACATTTCTCAATTTAAATGCCTCTTCAAGGTAATTATCCTACGAGTAAAGGAGCAATAATGACCAGTACTTTATTATGCATTGTACTGCTAATGCAATTGGTGCTTATACATAGTTTTCCTATGACTTGTACATACATATATTGACCAGCTGATCCATGATGGAGATTATTGGTGTTTCTCCCTACATCTAACATGGTATCGAATCAAAAGTCTTGAGTTCGAGACCTAGCGGCACAATATTAAGACACTACTAAATCCATCAGCAAATGAACACGAGTGATCACCAGCAAATGAACACGATTTTTACAGTGTGCATGGGCAGCAAAGAGTATCAGCAAATGAACACAATTTTGTAGTGTGTTTGGGGTACTTGACACGGTTTTGGGGCAAACGGCAACCAAGTGCAGTGTCCTATAGACAATTTTGCGAAAAAAAATTGTGGTGGTTAACAGGTCTGGGTGGTGAGGCCAAGAGGGTCATAGGGGCAGCCCAAGTCCTGGCCGACTTCAAGTCCACATTGTTGGCCTAGTTCAGCCTAGGTGTAAGGGGCAGTGCTTAAGTATGACTAGATTGTCCGCCTTCCGCAACAACTTTAGCTTAAGTTGAATTGGTTGATGCATGGAACTCAAACATGTACAATGTGGAAGTCAAAATTGTACCTGATTCATATCAATGGCCTGCAGTGCTTCTCCCCTGGTAAAAATTATGGCATGATTTTGATTTTCAGGTTTTCCCTCCCCAATATCTCTGGGGTTGCCAGGAAGCTTGATGCGGTAAATTTCCTAAATCAAGTTTAAAGCATATTTATGAAAAGGTCATTGAATTAAACATACATACAATATGCAAAAATAGTGAGTTGTTGCTGATTTTTTGTTTGTGACACACCACCACAAACTTCAAATAGAAGTGTAAATTTTAATAAATGGTGCTTATCTAGAAAAGGAGCCTTAACATGACATTTTCTACCTTCACAGTAAACTTCAACTCAATAATGCTTCATAATGCAAGTGAAAATAAGTGAAACTTGATCTTTATGTTCATTAAGTACCTCATCATACTTGTCGCCTACTCCTTTGACAAGAACAGAATAATAAGTCTTCTCTGTCGTTCCATTTTCAGTCGAAACTTCTACTTCATCGATGTAAGCAACGCGTAACGATGGGTACCTGTGCAACTTAAATGTTAGATGGATTGGAGTAACCTTACTATTTAAGAGATCTCTTTGCAAAGTTGAAAGCACTAGGTTCTGTACATCATCATGAGATTAAGGATGTTCAGATAGCAAGTTTTGTCTTTGGCATCCTTGGACATTTTTTGCATGCCATAGACTTGACAAGAGACAACATAGGTGAATTTGATATCAGCAATAGCCCGTGCCATATCTTCAATGAAGGGTCTCTCTTGAGAGGATGTTCTATTGTGGTCCAATCTAGCTGCAAAATATAAAAATGGAGTTGAAATATACACAGATTTACAAAGATTGGATAAAAAATGATAGAGAAAGAAATAATCTAACCAAGATCCGTTTTATCTTGAACACATTGAATCTCAAGTGCTCTCCTATAGTACATCATTCCTCTCACTAAGAAAGTAAAAACAAATAGTTAGACAACAAGTTGGATGTAATTAATGTACCACAAGATTGCATTAGTGACTTTACCAGTTCTGGTGAGCGTTTGTCCCCTATAAGATGCCCAGAGACAGATTTCATCCATCTTTAGTTGAAGTGAATCTTCGTCCTTTGGTTTAAAATTTATTCGCTCAAGAAAATTCTTCCATTCATCTATTAGCATGCAAGAGCTCACAATGAAAAATCATTTACTGACAGCAGAAGATAGTTAATTTGCTCGATTGTGAGATAAAAATCTACGGAGTACCTGGATATATTTTCCGTAGATAGAACAGTATGGAGATCCCATCCTCATTCTTTTTATGAAGATCATCTGCCAAAAAGAGCACCTCCTCTTTGAAGTATGGAGTTAAAACACTGATGCAAAAGCAGAAAGGCTGTCACTGAAATATCCTTTTCAGACAAAAATTTATTATCGAGAGGTGTTGGAAATACTATGCATATACACATGTTTCACTAAATTCCAAATGCCATTGGCAGCATTGCACGAGTGCATGCATGTTGGACAGCCATTCTTGACAAGAGGTACGATCAGACAGAAAATTTTTAACTGGTTGACCTTAGCCAACAGTTCAAGATGGAGTGCAACTAGGTCCCAAGAAAGAAGCAAAAAACTTGCCAACATGAGTTGGTTATAGAAAAGACGTGGTGGGTAGGTGAGTTGGGTTTCTTACCTGAAGGACATCATGTTGCGGACCTGTGGAGCCCTTGGCATTTTCATATAAAGTGAGTTTGCAAAGAAAGTGATCCTGCGCTGAGCTTCCAAGTTTGTTGGTACATATATTGCAGATTCTTTCGTTGTCAACAACAATTGAAGCCTAACACACTGTTAACACAGAATTCCAATAGATAATGAGAGGACACTAGTGCTTGTAAATTATAGGAAAATGAATATTACTATTGAAATAAGTTGCTCAAAAGGACACATGACCTTCTCCCTCCAAGCATAACCCTTTATTGAGTCCAGATTTAGATTTGCAAACAGTTGATTGTTTCTGGTTTCATCCTTCAAAATACTACAGGATTTAAAAGAAAGATTATTGTCCGAAATTATTCTTGAGATTGCACATTTCAGCATAGATCTTACCCTTGGCCATTCTTCATAATATCATGTGTGATGATTTCCATTATATCTTGTAACAGATTGGCAATCTGTGTCTTTATCGGGTCAATGTCCTCATGATCAGTTTTCTGCAAATGGTCCAATCAATTTTTAGATGTTTAGAATGAAAATGCGGTACAGAAAAGATATTTAGTTAAAAACACAAGAATATTGGTTATTAGTACCAATAGTAGAGTTAGCAGCTTATCAAACTTAGCACTTAGCTGAGGAAGTTCATCCAATCGAAATTCTTTCACAAGTGACTGACGATGTATGCTATCTTCAATGCTATCATGTATTTGATCAACAACACTACCCATGAAGCGATGCAACATGAACTAAGTTAGCCACAAAACCATATGCTAAATTATTTGTCCCAGCATAAGCACAAGATCAAACATCAGCTGAGGAACAAAAGGAAAGACAGCTTACTTCTTATCACTTGGTTCTGCTATAAGGCTGTACAAAATATTTAACAATGTCTCGTAGCATTCTTTTATGGCATAATAGGTATATGGATCCTGGTTTATCCTCTTTCTCAATTCTTCATCTTTTTTCTTGACACCCTTTGCCATGTCAAGCGCAATTGGAATCTAAA
The DNA here is from genome assembly GCA_036346265.1 of Melocanna baccifera. Lineage (NCBI taxonomy): Eukaryota > Viridiplantae > Streptophyta > Magnoliopsida > Poales > Poaceae > Melocanna > Melocanna baccifera. The sequence continues at coordinate 94,697 of JAYEVJ010000093.1, forward strand.
ATATCATAACCATGAGCACCACAGTATTGCCTCAGGGAGAAAATTGAGTAGTTCAATTAATGAAAGGTTGAAAAAGTGTACCTTACTAGCAAGAAGGAAAGGAGGCCATTGAAAAACACTAGTGTCACCAATCGATGATGGAACAATCAGTAAATCTCTCTCCCTGGAAATAAACACAAAAACAATCTTAGAATCATGTTTAAAAAAGGAAAGAAAGACGAACACAAAATCCGAACCTATTGCTTATTAAGTCCTCCTCTCGCAAAGAGATAATAAATGCATTCCATATGTCGGAGAACTTATCAATGTGCAAATTTTTGTCCTCCTGGTGAAAAGATTTTACACCACAAGTATAAAATAACAACAATAAACCCACTATCAAGTCAACCAAAAAGAGTGTCAAACAAAATTGCTAACAAAATTTAGCAAACTCCAACCTCACGGTCATGTCTCTTTGATTGACTATCATGTAGAGGCACAAGATTTTTTCTAAAAGCTCTTGGGATTGCCTCGAATCTCGATCTTAACATTCCAAGGGTACGGATCTAATGGAAGGTAAACATTGTGCAAGAATTAGTAGTAGTAACTAAAGAGTCAACACGTCAAGGGTACAAATAGTCATATGCCACCCACCTCACCCAAGCGGCTGAAGGCACCATTCACACCCCCACATATTGTGGAAAAAATGGCATACCATATTTGTGTGTCCATAAAGTATACCTATAAGACAAACTCAAGTTAACAGCTTGGTAATGAAGAATTGAAAAAACCCCCACAAAATGCATGAATTGATACATACCATGACAATTGGTGCCCATACAGTAATAACAACACCTAAATTATTCTGCACTGTGAAAATTCAGCATCCTATCAGCGCTTGAAACTTTGTGCAAAGGAATTACATATGATACACTACTACAACATAATCTTACAGTATGGAAAGAACTCATGCCAAGCATATTGCCCCGGTCCCACAAACATAATTGTCCTGGTAGGTCCAACTAGAGGAGAAATCTGCCAATAGTAATCACAACACAAATAATCTCAGTACACTTTGCATATTTGAGGTTACACAAGAGAACAAAATTCGGTTACATGTAACACAAAAAAACAAAGGGGTTAGAGAAAGCAAGTGTTGTTAATCTGCCAATCCTAAACCGGCCAAATTAGTTTAACCCAGCAATTGTTTTTGGCAACACAACAAGTTAGTCTAAGATACTGTTTGGCTTCATTAATTGGGGTAGTAGCCTAGTAGGATTAGCAAGAGGTAACGGGAATTCATGAGGAATAATTGGGGTGGGTTAGTTTATTTCACCTTTTTATTGGGTTAGCCTAATCCTGGGCTAGGCGGGTAAAGTGCTTTGACCGGATAAAACTAAGTGTGCCTAACATAGAGGTATTTTGGCGGGTTAAAACTTCTAAGGTACGTCTTAACCCCAAACCAAATGCAGCCTTAGGTTTTCATCCTCACTTTGTCTCAAAGGGTTACGCCAACTGTATGGATAATTCCCTACACAATGTGTTCCTCTAACATTTCTACAAATAAACATTTGGAAGTGTGGGACTAATCCCATCAGTATCTAGTCTTGGTCAAATTGGGCTGGGATGTTACACGTCAGGCCCACACCCAAAGGTTCTATCACCTCATCAGAAAAAGGATAGATGTAAGCACCCAGAATCACCCATCGATACATACCCATGAGTCCAGTTCTAGGTAGTAGCTATCACACACCTATGCAGAGAAGCTGATGCTCTAATACATGTTTAACACCCAAGTTACATCTAAATCAACCAACTCTTAAGCTTTCATCCTCACCTCACTTGAAAGGGTTTACCAAATTAGTTGAAGTATGTGTCATTGATGATTTATTGTTGTGCATGTAATATGTCAATTGACTTCTCTTTCCATCTGAAGAGGATCGTCACACACATTGATTAGGCGAGCGAGTAGCTTGAGTCCTTCGATTTTGTAACATGCTTACAATGTGAAACCTAATTACCACACTACTTATGAGCACAAAATTTGCTGAGAAAATTGCTTTGATATCTCCCAGTGGCTGGGGTAGTTATTTTTCTTTTTCTTTTGTAACTATTTGTACATTTTTTACTTACTATAATATATTCTAGAAGTAGGGCTCTCCCCTGCTGTTTTTCCTTAAAAAAACTTATGTGCACACACTTATTGCCAAGATTGCGAAATAGAACTCAAGCTCCCTACCTAGCAAAAGTACAACACTAACCCTTTTACGGTTTTACCACTAAGAAAATTAAGCCCGTCATATCGTCCAGCAGCATCCAAACTCCTATGAGTTGGCAAGGACAGGAGCAAGAGGTTACTGGGGGATAGGAAGGAAAGAAGGAACTAGTGGTGGGGTTGCTTGCTTGCATCGGGGGAGCTCATGGCGAGGTCGAGACGGTCGAGGGAGCTCACTAGATGGAAAATATTGAGGAGCAGAACAGTCCAATAGTGATAAAAGGGCTAGCATTGTTGTAGCTTTTGGTTGTTTTGTACTAGGTGGAAAGTTTGGGTAGTATGTTTGCAAATTTATTAAAACTGGGTGGCATGTGGATAAGTTTTTTTTACATTTTTGTAGTTCATACACATCACAAAATATTGCATTGCATCATGGTACATATAAACAATGGGAGAAGCTTGTATGTGGTAGGAACTGGATCCTTGATCACTTATTCACTCATGATACCATACTTGATATTTGTGCATTCTGCATTGATACTTAAAGCAGTAGGAAACTATAATGCCTAGATTATACCAACCTCAACATAAAAACTGAAGGCGAGTTTGCATATAAGCAACAGAATCCAGAATGATGTGTACCTGTTTTATGAAGAAAAACATTAGTTTTTACACAAACATGATAAAATTGAAAAGTTAGGTATCAAGAAAATGTCAGACTTACTTAAGAAGTGAACATGTGTCCTCGTACATGCCTCGGGCAACATATAACTTTGGCTGATTAATAAAAAAACATGTGTGAGAACTGAACCAACAACTACAAACAATTCTGCTGAGAATACATGTAGATAGATCTAGTCAAATATACCTGAGTCCACCACAAAAGAAATCTAACAATGCCAGAATTTGAACGCTCCAATGCCCTTGAATTGGTAGAAATATGAAAAACAAGGCACTGAATATGTTCGGTAACATGTAGAGAGCAACTGCAAAATTATAAATCGATTCGCTCTGCCAATTTCCAATCCAACTGCTGAAGAACTTGATAAGGCCTTTGGGATTTTGAATAGAACTTGGGTACGTTGTTGGAAGAATTATCAACCAGGCAATAGCTACAACAAATTTCAGAATATATCGTATCATCTGCAAGCACTCCAGACTCCTCCAAGCCTTCCAGTTAAGAACTATCTCAAGTGTGGCTGAAAAAGTTTAAGAGACCAATTTCAGAAATTGTGCAGCGTATGAATCAAGAACATGAGCCAAAGTTGTTTCAAATTCTATTGTGATGCCATAAACAAATCAAAGTTAAGCTAGGGTTGCTTAAAAATTTGGAGTGGAACAACTAAGGTTACAATATGCATAAAGTTCTTGAGTCTCAAAGTACATTTGTACCTTGAAGGAAGTTTAGAAATGCAGCTGTTATGAATATTGTCAGCACATTTCTGAAAACAGCTGGTTCAAAGATAGAAGAAAGTGATCCAGTAGGGCTCCAGGCAATAATTACCATGGCCTAAAAGAAAATAAACACAAGATATGGCAAATAAAGAAAACATATGGCAAAAAAAGAAAATATAACTTTGTACTCAGCGACAAACCAATAGATATACCTGGAAAACTAATATAAAGAAAGCCCACACTCGATCAAAACTTCTGAATAGGTGCAAAAATGTGCGAACTTCAACAAAATTAGTTTTGGACATCCTGCATCTGCTAACTGCATGATCATGTTGCTGCATAGTGCATACAGCTAAAGTTAGTTCCATTATCTTACCAGATATACTAAGTTTTGATCAAATTTCCTCCAGGAACATGCATATGAACCATTGAATGCAAATGCACACGTCCACCCTAAGTCTAGATTACATTTAAGCCTCCGTTAAGGAAAGGTAAAATAGGACATGCTTTCCCTTTTGTTCTTTGTCTTTGGACACTAATCAGTTCTTTCTCACCAGTGTGTCAAGGAGCACATCTGCAGTGGCAATATCGCATGTTACAGTTGGCTTACATCACCCAAATGAGTGGCACTTGGTGCTCAGTGACAGGCAGCATGAAGCAACGACAGCAGTGCACAAGTAGTAAGAACTAACATGTGGTGGGTGGCTGCACAGAATAGAACAGCAACAGGCAGCAGATTGCTAGAGGCTGGGTAGCTGAACAAGCCAGATAGAAAATAGAAAATGTAGAGAAAAAGGAAATAAAATGAAAACAAAGAAAAAGGTTAGGTGTGTTGGTTTTTCTTTTTGGGACAATAACAGCCATATATGCCTTACTGGAGGGACAAGTGTAACAGTTTTTTATGGGGACATTTTTTATGTCTTATTGAAGGATGTTTCATTCAGGGTGGCATTTAATCCTCTTAAAATGTAAGCACATAAAAAATTATCAAAAAAGGCATGAAAGGGCATCAATTAATCCTCGCAAAAAAAAAGGAACATTGATTAATGTGATATCTCAAAACTAATGTGATTTCCAAATCAAATGCATTCGTTGTATTCAAACTCAATAAAATCTTATATAGTCAACTGTATTGCCATTGTGTTTGCGCCCCCTGTCCTTTTCCTCACTTCCTAGTCACTGCTAGTTTGTTTGTGCTATTATCCATTTCATTTCCTTGTATGCATTTTATTGCTAATATCTTTCGAACTGCTATCCTTCAGATTTCCTCATCTTTTAGCTGCTAATATGTTTGTACCTACCATCCTGTTATGTTCACTTGTGTTTTTCTTTGGAGCAGCTTGAGAGGCCACCACAGACTGCTCTATTATCCAGGCATGTACACAAATTGAAGACCAAAATAAAGTATTATTATGCGGATGCATCATCAAATGCACTTCTCTTCTTTTCTAAACTAATTTATTGGACCATACAAAATTGAATAAACATTCTCCTATTGTATAGATGAAACAACTCACCAGAAGTTTTTCCCCAAAATTGCCACTATCTTATTTCCAATGTGGAACTTGCATTTTTTGAGAAATCTTAACATTCTTAATGGAATCATAAATCATTTAAGTGAAAATTTGATGGTGTTTCTAGAGAAGTTTACAACTTTACACAAAATGGTATTACCTGCTCATTAACAATATGAAACAGGACTGAACAAATCTTCAACATAAAACTAAATTACACAATTCAGTTAACTAGTAACAGGAACTCATTTCGAAAAAAATATTTGAAACCAAATAGTAAAGCCTCGTGTATTGAAAACTCTTGGGCTCAAGGCCCATATGTGTATATATGTAATACCCATAGCAAGGAAAAAAAAATAAACAGAGAAGGATTGAAACTCAAGAACCAAATGCACATGGTATCAGAGCCGATGGGCGAGGCGACCGTGAAACCCTAGCTGGTTTCCGACGAGGCGGCCCCGGATCTCGGCGGTGGTAGCTGGCTATGAAGGCGGCGCCAAGGAGGTCGGCAAGGGATACGAGGCGCCAAGCACAAGGCCGGCGAGGGCTACGAGACGCCGCGGCACTCCAAGGACGCCGGCGCGAAGAAGGCCGACGCGGTGAAGGACGCGGCGTGGGAGAAGGTAGGGGCCGCGAAGGACGCGGCGTGGGAGAACGCGCAGGCGGTCGGCGAGAAGGTGCAGCCTGCTCACTACGCACACCCTGCCGGCTGCCTTGCCACTAGCTCCAGTGCTGTTCGGCAGCAGTGGCGGTGAGGTTAGGAGGTGGTTGGGGGAGGTGCCGGTTAGGTATGAGCGCAAGCGGAAGGTGTCGGATGATGGGCGCTTCGGCGTAAAGAGGCGTCTCCTGGTGGCTCCCGACGCATATCAGTGCCGAGGGTGACTTTGAGAGCTTCCGAGGTTAGGAGGTGGTTGAAGGAGGTGCCGGCTCGGTGGAGTTGGCGGCGGTGTTGGGAGTGTGGGCCCGGTCGACGGCGTCAGTGGGTTCGGCCGCTCGGCGGGCTCGGCGGTGGAGGCACCCCGTTCGGTGGCTTCGGCGGGGCGGCGGCTTCAGCAGCGCGTGGCCGTTTTGGATGTACTTATTTTTAGGGGGCTGGGAATGGGTCAACTTGATCCAATGGGCCACCGAACCGGCACAAAAATTCCAGTGTATGAGCCACAGATTCGGCCCAATAAAAAAATTACGTGCAACAGGTTCTGAACCTAATGATTCCTAGGTTTCCGATGGATCGAGCCAAATACTCTCCTCGATCTGACGATCTCAGATCGACGATCTGTCGTTGGCTCGCCGCCAGCTTGGCGCTCGCAGGCGGATTTCTGTGGGTGGCGGCGAGCGAAACCCAGCGCGGCGCGCGAGCCCACCTGAGACCGAGATCCAGCAGCCGCACCACCACCGCGCGGGCGCCCGCGCAGTAAGCCACCTCGCCGGCGGAAGGGGTCGGGAAGATGCAGAGCGCAACGCGGCTGACGCTGCTGCTGTGCGCGGCGTGGGCGGCCGCGCTGCTCTACGGCCAGATTGGAACCTACTGGGCCTCCTACCTCTCCTGCTCGTGGCCATCCCACGCATCTTCCTCTTCTTCGTCGTCCACGCCGGTTAGTGCGAAACATCGTCTGATTGGGTTTGGATTGGGCCGACATCTGAATTGGGTGTGGTGTGATACGGGTTTCTTCTTAGGCTTCTGAAATCCGAATTGTTTGGTTGGATTCGGAGATCAGCACCGTATCAATTAACATCTCAACATTTCGTTAACCCTCATTCTTGAATTGGTGCATTAATGCAATTTGGTGACAACTTGTTAAGCTAGTTAGGGAATTGCTCAGCAGGGTTCAGGTAGCTGAAATCGTAAATCACACCAAAGTTTAGTGGAGAACTGTGTGGAATGCAGCTCTCCTTTGCAACACTTTCCAACTCTACTGCTTAAGAGCTGATGGGCAGATGAAAATGAATAGTTTCTGTCCAGTAGTGCTTAAGAGCTGATGCTTCTAGTAAGCTCAACAGTGATGTTTTTATGAACACAACAGTGATGGCCATCTTGCTAACATCCACATGTAGTGTGCAATAGTCGTTGACAGGTGATGCTGCTTCTGATATGTGTCAAAGTGGATCATCAAAAATTGTGTTTGATTCAGTCTGAAATGATAGGTAGATTTAGGTCGGGTTTGTATAACAACTAAACATGAACCACACCTGGTTTTGTCAGTAGTATTGATTATATCAGTACAGATATCCATCACAGTTTCTATTGCTTTTAGAAACTTAGTTCTTTGTTTTGGTGCTGTGTTCACTTTGTTAGTAGGTAGGTTAACTTTTCATTTTGATTCTAACTCAACTGTGCACTTTTCATTCCAAGATTTAATTGGAGGAACTAACTAGGCTTTGCACCTTCCTTGAGCTATCTGGAGCTGTTCACTTGCAATTTGTTTTTATTTGTTCACATTGTGCTGTGGCTGAATGTGAGAACTTGTCTGAATTTGTGATCTGCTGTTAATACTGTTTGAAGGGGTTATCAATAAAGTTCTCAGTCTCAAAACAACCTATAGATAAATTATCACAGAAGATAAGGTCCGGAAAAGATCATCATTCCTTCTTTGCTTGGGAAACGGTTCTTTTTGGTGTGTGTTTTAATCATATTATGGAGAACGGTGCTTGATTTGTGCTGCTAGATGCTTGATTTGTGGCTTTATGTCCATTTGGCTATCTGTTTCAGGCTGAAGTTCAAGCTGTGTTGGTTTTTAAGCTATTAAAAATTTTCCAACCTTGTTTTGAATGCTGGAAGAAACTAGGAGATTCTAAATGCCGAGTCTGGTCTGTAGTTTCTGTTGCTAAAAGTCTAGTTTCACGTTAAAGCTATGCTGATTTGCATGTCATTAAAACTTTACTACTCTTATGTAAATGCTCGAGGAATCTTGAGTTGGAGAATGTAAATGTTGGATTCTGATTATCTTTGTCTAAATTCTTATGTTTTTACTTGCGTACTGTTCTGTACTTTTCTTCTTGCTTCTCTGATGGATGGCAAATTGTCTGTTGTTGCTTCAGATAAGCTCTTGCAATGAGTCCTACTAGTTGATCTGTAAAAGAAATGACTAGCAATGAGTCCTAGTTGATCTGTAAAAGAAATGGAGATCCTTGACCTCAGACTTCGTAACAGACCGCGACTTACTCCTGGGGTGTGTCGTGGGTTAGTTTAAAGGGGTCGACCCTAAAGGTCCAATGGGTCCTGGGTTCTTGCTTCCTTACTCCTGGGGTTGGCCCATTCACCTCCAAATGGTGGCGTGGGGCAGACGGGGAAGGGGAGGGTTGGTGCGGTTCGACCCACGCCCACCCCTGCTTATTTTGTTAGGTATCAGACTCGGTGGGAAAATTAGATCCATGCGCGGTGAAGTGCATTTTCATGGGGTTACTCCTTTGGACAGAAGGTCTACAAGTGCTGGAGTCCTAGTAAGCGTCAAACATTTGTGAAAATGAATGTGACATTTAGGGAATCTAAGCCATTTCATGGAGAGAAGAGCGACCTCAATTCCTTATTTAAGGGGCTTGACTCTTCTAACATTGATGTTGATAGTTGAGAGGGGGAGAGTAAAATATTGAATACCAATGATGATGAGCAATCAAGGAGGTCAAAAATGGTGATCGGTTCAACTTCATGTCCTGTGAATGAACCATCACATGGAGGGGAGGTGGAGAAGAGTGAATGAAGAGGAAAACCAAAAAATATACACGAGAAGAACTCCAAGGATGGAGCTGATAGAGCAGCAACAACACTCAAGAGGCTGTTGTAATACAACTGGAGGAGCAGCAAGTTCTGATAGCTATTAGAATTATAGATTCATCTGGTGATGAGCCCTGTGCTATTACCAATACCAACTATGTCTTAAGACAAGTTATCCTAGTGACTTGCCTATTGCTCAGCGGAAGGGAATACGGATTTAATACCCCCATTGAGGTATGGTTATGAGCATGATATAAGTAATTATGTATCTTATGTATCCATGTCCCCTTGTTGCATCACTGCAATCCATAGCTATTTCGAAAGATTAAAAAGTGGCAAAATAGGACCCAAAATGGTATGATGCTATGGTGGAGGAGTTGAAGACTCTTGAAAGGAATAAAACTTGGGATCTTGTATATCTTCCCGCTAGAAAGAAAGCTGTTAGTTGCAAATGGATCTACATTGTAAAGCAAAATCCAGACAGAAAGATAGAACGGTACAAAGCAAAGCTTGATGCAAGGAGATATAGTCAAACATATGGGATTAACTACGATGGGACATTCGCACCGGTGGCAAAGATGGCTACAGTGAGGACTTTAAGCTCCTATGCAACGAACTTTAGGTGACCCTTGCATCAGTTGGACGTTAAGAATGCCTTTTTACATGGTAATCTTCAGGAAGAGATGTGCATGAAGATTTCACCTGGTGTTTTTTACTCCCAAGATAGTTGGAAAAGAATGTAAGTTAAGAAGGTCTTTGTATGACCTCAAGCAGTCTCCACGAGCTTGGTTTGATAGGTTCGGACATGCATTATGTGGTATAGGTTATAAATAGTGCAATGACGATCATATTGTGTTTTATCAAAATGTAGAGTGTCGAATTATAATTCTCGCAGTGTATGTGGATGATATCATAATCATGGAAGAAGATGATATGGGGATATCACGTCTGAAGGAGAATATGAGTAAGGAATTTGAGGTCAAGGACCTTGGTTAACCCAGATACTTTCTTGAAATTGCTAGATCTCCTATAGAGATAGCTCTTTCACAGAAGAAGTATGTCCTAGACTTGCTTAGTGATAGATATGCTTGGTTGCCAACCAGCATCAACGCCCATTGATCAGAATCACATGCTATGTTCACAATCAGAATATTTAATGAACAAGGATAGCTACTAGAGACTTGTTGGGTGGCTCTTATATATATGTCACACGAGGCCTGATATTTTCGATACAATTAGTATGGTATTACAAGTGGACACTTGGATGCAGTTTATCAGATCTTGCGGTATTTGAAGGGGAGTCCTGGGAAAGGGCTATGTGTAAGAAGGTGTGGCTAGAATCTTTGTATTGCATTGATTAGGGGCAACAGTACAAGGCATATATATATATAGGCAAGGATGTCTAGGGTTAGGTTAATAGAATCATGGGCCAAGCAGAGAGATCCTTGCCTATACTAAGCACACATGGGCCCAAGGCCATAAGCCCAAAACACCTGTCTAACACCCCCCCGCAGTCGAAGCGTCCACAGCACGGACGTTTAGACTGGATCGAAATTCACTGAAGACTGAGGAAGGAAGGCCCTTGGTGAAGATGTCGGCATACTGAGAAGAGGTTGGGACATGCAGTACACGAATATCGCCAAGAGCCACCTGCTCGCGAACAAAGTGAAGATCAATCTCAATGTGCTTGGATGCGCGATCTTGGATGGATTGGAGGACATGTGATCGAGTGATGTTGTCGCAATACACCAAGGTAGCTCTTTGAAGTGGAGTGTGCGTTCCAACAGAAGGTGGCGTAACCAGAGGCCTCGAACGCGGCATTGGCCACACCGTGATACTCGACCTGCATTTGGAGCGTGACACGCGTGTTCGACGCTGGAGGACCGAGAAACAAGGTTGTCTCAGAAACACGCATAGCCCGAGGTGGACTTGCGTGTGTCCGGCAACCCGACCCGGTCAAGATCGAGTAAACCACGAGATTAGACTGCGAGGATGGCTGAATAAGTAGGCCCAGATGGAGAGTGCCACGAATATACCGAAGAATCCGTTTGAGAGCGGCAAGGTGGGCTCACGAGGGTTGTGCATATGAAGGCACACCTGCTGAACTGCATAAGAGATGTCTGGTCTGGTGAATGTGAGATACTGCAGGGCCCCGGCTAAGCTGCGGAAATCACTGGGATCACCGAGTGGTCACGCACGAGGCTGACACCTTTGGATTGGTGTCAACAGGGGTGGTGCAGGGCTTGCAATCCGCCATGCCTGCACGCTCCAGGATGTCCATCATGTACTGTCGTTGTGAGAGGAGAAGACCATCACGACACTTCTGCACATGCATGCCCAAAAAATGATGAAGCTCACCAAGATCCTTCATAGAGAACTCCTGCTGCAATGCTGAGATGATACGACGGAGGAGCTCGGCAGATGAGGCGGTGAGAACGATGTCATCAACGTAAAGAAGCAGGTAGACTATCTCAGCGCCGCGGTGGTACACAAATAGGGAGGTGTCAGACTTGGCCTCAATGAACCCAAGAGATAACAGATAGGAAGCAAACCGGCTGTACCAAGCACGAGGAGCTTGCTTGAGACCATATAGTGATTTGTTCAGGCGGCAGACAAACTCCGGATGAGTAGAGTCCTCAAATCCTGAAGGCTGTGAACAATAAACTGTCTCAGACAAGGTCCCGTGAAGGAAGGCGTTCTTCACATCAAGCTGATGGATCGGCCACTTCCTGGAGAGGGCAAGAGCCAAGATCGCTCGCACTGATTGCGAGTTTCACAACGGGACTAAAAGTCTCGGCGAAATCCACTCCCGGACGCTGTGTAAAACCACGGAGCACCCAACGGGCTTTATAGCGCTCGAGAGAACCATCTGCCTTGAGCTTGTGCTTGAAGATCCATTTACCAGATACGACATTTGCCTTGTGCGGTCGAGGAACCAAGTCCCAGGTGCGGTTTTGCAAGAGGGCCGCATACTCTTCTTCCATAGCAGTTCGCCAATTGGGTTCGACGAGGGCGGTGCGATATGTCCGAGGGACAGGTGACAATGGCGTGACGTGGTGGAGAGCGGGTAGCCGAAAACCAGACTTGCCACGTGTCGTCATCGGGTGTTGATTGAGCACGGGAGGCACCGGCACGGCTCCCGGAGGAAGAGGCGCCGGGGAGGACGCTGCGGCCGGGGCAGGAGGCACCGAGGATGCACTGGGGCGAAGGATGGAGGGTCCACCTTCATACGCCGTGTGTAGACATGGTGAATGGTGCGTCCGGCGGGGGCCGCATGTGGCAATGCGGGTGAAGAGGCTGCCGCACACGGCAGTGCCGGAGAGTGAGGTGCCCGGCACACCGCATCGACCTCCACTGGGAAGCGTGGCAGGGTCGGAGGTGCAGTGTCGTCGACGGCCGCGCATGGCAGAGTGACGGGCGCGGCATCGTCCGGGGCCACACGCGACACATGCGTGGAGACGTCGGCACGTGCGTCGACCAGGTGCGCGGGAGGAGTCGCTGTTGGAAGACCTGCAGGCAAAAAGGTGCACGACGGTCCAATGGGAGTCGGCACCGGATCAGTGTAGTCATCCAGAAACTCAAAGTCAGCCGTGGAAGGGGTGGAAGGAAGACCAGCAAAGGGAAAGAAAGTTTCATCAAAGATGACATGACGGGAGAGGTAGACCCGATGGGAGGCCATGTCAAGACATCGATATCCTTTATGGTGGGCGGAGTAGCCAAGGAAGGTACATAAGGCGGAGCGAGGAGCGAGTTTGTGGGAGGCAGTGGAGGCAAGGTTTGGGTAGCATGTGCATCCAAAGACGCGAAGATGAGCATACGAGGGTGAAGACCCAAAGAGTGCATGGTGAGGTGTGGAGAAGTTCAGTGTCTTGGTGGGAAGGATGTTGAGGAGGTAGGTGGCAGTGGTCAATGCCTCAACCCAGTAGGATGGTGGCATAGACGCCTGAAACAGAAGTGAGCGAATAACATTGTTGATGGAACGAATGATACGCTCAGCTTTACCATTCTGTTGAGAGGTGTAGGGGCAGGACATGCGGAGGTGGACACCACGGGTGAGGAAGAACGTGCGGGCGCTGGAGTTGTCAAACTCGCGGCCATTGTCGCACTGAACTGCCTTAATGGTGACGCCGAACTGAGTGGAAATAAGCGAGAAAAAGTTAGCGAGAGTCGAAAAAGTGTCAGACTTGAACCGAAGAGGAAAAGTCCACAGATGATGCGAGTAGTCGTCAAGAATGACCAAATAATAATTGTAACCAGAGACACTATCAACAGGTGATGTCCAGAGATCACAATGTATAAGATCAAACTTTTGAGAAGCACGGGACGCTGATACATGAAAGGGAAGGCGAACATGACGACCCAGTTGACAGGCATGACAAATGTAAGGACCTGTGGTTTTATTACATTGAGGAATGACAGAAGAACTCGCTAACTTAGACAAAACTTCATGACCGGGATGACCAAGACGGCGATGCCAAAGTGGAGTGGAGGAGCGACGAGGAGAGACTCGGCGGTAGGAAGATGCAAGGGGTAGAGCGGCCCGGAGCTATTGCACCTGATAATCACGTTCCGAGACCGAAGATCCTTCACAGAACAACCAGTGGGATCAAATTCAACAGAACAGTTATTATCAGATGTAAACTGGCGAACAAAAATGAGGTTTTTAATAAGAGTGGGAGAAACAAGAACATTATTAAGACGAAGAGAACCGTGAAGGTCGACTGTGCCGGTGGAAGTAACAGGAAGTAAAGAGCCATCACCAACAACGATGGAGGAAGGAGTGGAATGCCAAAGAGCTGAGGAGTGAGAAAGAATACCAGGGTCGGAGGCCATGTGGGAGGTAGCTCCGGAGTCGAAGTACCACTCGCGTTGCGGGGGTGGGGTGAGCGTCATGGTGGAGAAGGCACCCGCAAGGCTGTGCTGGTCCCAGGATGGGATGGCGGAGTGCCCAGTGGCTTGGCCGGCAGGAGGACCTCCGGTGAAACCAGCAGCCTGGCCGGAAAGGGCGGCCCAGTTCGGGCGGTCGCAGAGCATGCGCGAGCTGGCGGGAAGTGCCACTGGTGCAGGCGGCCAGGAGAGCGTGAGGTTGAGGTGGAGCCTGAGGAGACACAACCGGCCCGGAGACACGTCCCTGCGGAAGTGGAGCAAGAGGAGGACGGGGGCCAGGCCACATTTGTATAGTACCTGACCAGGGGTTGTAAAAGCTGGGCCAGCCACCGGGTTTGGGAGCGCTTGAGTGCGGTGCGCCGCCGCCGCCCGTCTTGGCAGCAAGACGCCGCGCGCTGCCGCGCCGACCTCGAGAGTGGGAGGAGCCGCTGCCTCCATTGATTCGTCCGGAGCCGCTGAGAGCATAGGAGGAGCGGTTGGTGGGTGTCGAGGCAGAATGAGCGCCGGAGGAGAGCAGAGCGGTGGCCGGAAGAGTCTTGCGGTTGGCCATGTGGAGTTCTTCCAGAAGGAGATCAGCTCGGGCCTCAAGGAAGGAGGGGAAAGGTCTGCTCCGTTGAAGGTGCAGGCCGATGGCGGTGAACTTCTCGTTGAGGCCGCGAATGACATGGAGAACAAGAGTCCGGTCGGCGACGACTTCCCCGAGATCGATGAGAGCATCGGCCATGCTCTTGAATCGACGGCAGTAATCAGCAATAGAGAGGTCTCCTTGGACGAAAGTGCGAAACTCGGTGTCGAGGTAGAGGACGCGTGATTCCCGGTTGCCGAGGAATTGAGTCTCGACGGCGAGCCAGGTGACGCGCGCGGTGGCCCGGCGCTCCAGCACAGTCTCGACGAGGTCGGTGGAGAGGTTGCCGAGAATCCAAGATTTGACGACGCAATCCATGCGAATCCAATCGGGGAGGGCCAGATTGGGAGCATCGCTGAGCACATGATCCTCGAGGGAGTATTTCCCAAGGGCGAGGAGGAAGAGCTCGCGCCACCGTGTGTAGTGGCCGGAGGTGAGGTCGAGGACGAGAGGAACCAGCGACCGGATGTTCTGGACCCCGACGGCCTGAGCATGAAGATTGGCGATGGCGGCAGCTTCATGAAGGAGAAGAGCGTCGTGAAGGGGAGGAGGTGCCTCGTGGACGGACTCGGCGTCAGAGTCTTCTTCCCCAGAGGCAGCGGCGCGCTCACGGCAACAAGGCAGCGTGCGAAAGCGGCAGCGCGCCCGTCGGCAGCGCCGCGCGTTCTTGAGCAGCGATGGCGGCCTCGTGCTCAGCAGCTTCGGCTCGGGCGAGAGCGGCGGCGCGGACCTTGGTGGCGGCGGCGAGGCGCGCATCGCGGAGCACCGTGGCGGCGCGGGCATCATCTTCGGCCCTGGCGGCGGCTTCGGCCGCGGCGTCGGCAGAGGAAGTTGGCGGCGGGTCGCCTGGCATGGGGACTGGGAAGGGAAGCTAGGGTTGGGCGAAAATGGATGGTCGGGATCGACCGGAAGGATGGGATCGACCGGCTGATACCATGTAAGAAGGTGTGGCTGGAATCTTTGTATTGCATTGATTAGGGGCAACAGTACAAGGCATATATATATAGGCAAGGATGTCTAGGGTTAGGTTAATAGAATCATGGGCCAACCAGAGAGATCCTTGCCTATACTAAGCACACATGGCCCAAGGCCATAAGCCCAAAACACCTGTCTAACACTATGGATCAGAAAAAATGGTCATCTGAACGTGAATGGTTATAGTGATACAGACTGGGCTAGCTGTCTTGATGATAGATGATCGACCTTTGGCTATTGTGTTTTTGTTGGAGCAAACCTTGTGTCATGGAGGAGCAAGAAGCAACCAATTGTGTCAAGATCAACTGGTGAAGCTGAATACAGTCCTTTGAATGTATGGTGTGATAATAAGTCAGCTATCAGTATCACCAATAATCCAGTCCAGCACGATAGAACCAAGCATGTGGAGATAGATCGCTTCTTTATTAAAAAGTGTCATGTAAACTCGGGGGCAAATAACGGATTGCTTAACTAAGGGTTTAAGAGTAAAGGAATGTAATTCAGCTTGTAACAAGATAGGAATGGTAGATATCTATCACCCATCTTGTAGAAAGTGTTGAGCTGTGTGAGTCTTGGGCTCAAGGCCCATATGTGTGTATATGTAATGCCCATATCAAGAAAAAAATAAACCAAGAAGGATTGAAACTCCAGAACCAAATCCACAAAAACTTTGAGCAAATAACACAGTGAATATTAGAAGTTCGCAACATATGTACTATAGTATATTCCCACTGTACTAGAAAGAATGGTATAAGTAATAACTACACTAGACAGAAACCCCTACAAACGTTAACAAATTGATTATGTATGCGATGATAGTCTGATGTAGCATCACTTGTTGGAAAATCAAATAACCACCTCTCATTTTTATTCCAGATTGCAGATAGTATTTGTTGCACAAGAAAAAAATGCAAAGGATTGATGAATAACCTCGACTTCATTTTCAGTTTCTGTAGGATCCGCAAAAAAGTCAGCTGTCGGATCCATTGGCCATCCAAGCTTTTTGAAGCATTTCTTCGACCTGAAAGTGTGGAGGTTTATTATAAAAAAGGTGACCAGTAAGAAATGCTCTTTTACCTGAATTTCTTAGCTCTTACTGATAGGTAAAGGACAAAAATGAACTATTAAGAACAACTTACCAAAAGTATTCATTCAGGTCATCATAGTTTCTCCACTTTGAGTGGCTTGCAGTACCACATTTACTCCTTTCAGCTTCCTTTTGCATGAAATGAACATTAAAGAAATGAACATAGCCAAAAGAACATTTCGAAAAACATTACATAGATATAACATCTGAGCACATACCTTCTGCATAACTATGTAGATGGGTTGAATAACCAGCTGTAGAAATGCATCATCCCTCCCTTGTCGCTGAAAGGGTGGGTCAAAATAATCTTCTCTTCCATCAGATATTATGTCATATAAATCCCTTGCCATCTAGTTCATGAATTTGGGGTGAAAAAGATTGATTAATGAGTTAGTGTATGTTCAGGGAATGCCCACAGTGTTAGTCTTGGGATTTGTTTATGCGAAAATAATGTTGCGTGCAGGCAGGGATTCCAATATCACAACCACCTACCAACCGAGATCTTTTCTCGGTGAAATCTCGGAAAATTTTGAAAAAAAAATATGTTTTTTTGTTAATTTTCAAATGTGATTTTGGAACATGTAGAAGAGGCTAAAACAAGCCTACTTCAATAGTTCATGATTGCATATGGGTGTTGTGGGGGATTAGGGGAGAAACCGGGCTTGCAGTTTTCTCCTGGTACTAGTGAATGTTAAGGATATAAATGTATTTATGGTATTTTCTAGTTTCTATGGTTTAGTCTTGTGTCCCTTGTATCCCTCGAATCTTGTACTATATATTATCCTTTTGGGCTGTACAATAGATCAACGATTCATTTATTCATCCTATAGATATAACATGGTATTTGAGCCATACATAAGGTTTTCGTTTAAACCCTAGCCTCGATCATCTTCTACTGTCGCTACCCCCAGGAGAAGCGATCTCTACTCCCGAGGGTGGCAATCTCTGTGGGCTACGTCTACCCACCCTTACCGCCGGTCATTGTTGACGTCTTTGTCAAGCTACTAACAAGCAGCCGAATCGCGTCGCCGCCGCTGGATCCTGCCAGTTCGCCTCCTCTCGCACCGCCGCCGCTGCACTTACACCTCATCACTCCTCCATCCGCGCCCGAATCTGATCGAATCTAGTCTTCCCGGCCACCGCGGACGTCTTTAATGGAGAAGGAAGCCGCCATTGGCAGGATCTAAAGCTGCACTGCCTCTTCCTGAGCATCAGCGCTCTCAACCACCATGGCCTCCGAAAGGATTCGGCGCTCTCCACAGCCACTACCTCCTCCAGCCTCTTCCCGAGCCACACCGATCGAATCTGGAGCTGACCGCCTCTTCTCGCGCTGCCATTGCCTCCATCGACCGGATTTGGAGCAGGCGGGCATCATCAGTGGGCGACAACCTCGCGGCTCCAGTGCCAGGAGATTATTTTGGGCGTGTGGAGTTCACCTTGCTCTGCAACGCAGCCGTTGTGATGTCCGCCTTTGGCGCTTTGCTGATCGTGGTGTGCTGACGCCTTCTCTGGTGCCGGTGCTTTATTCTCTCCTAGTGTTTGCTCAACTCACCGACACTGACATCCCATTATGCTGCATCAAAGCATGTGGCGGGGCCCAGGTGGCTGAAGGCTAACCACATCTGCATCTATGGGCTTTCAACTCAAGGCTTTGAATCAGTTTGGCTTGACAAACTACTATGCATGGGTGTCTTTGGTATTTCACAAGGGCGGTCTGACCTGGAATCACTACTAGTATTAGTGTCCTTGTTGCTAGTATTTGTAGCATTGAGTTTTTTTTTAAATCTTCTGTTGCGTCCATTCAAGTCTGTATCATCTATTTTCCAGTTCGTCCAAGCCGTGTGAATCCACAAATCTTTGTTAGTCCGCCAACTATTTTGCTAGTCACGGTCCATCCTCTAGTGTGGTCCTCTCCTTTTCGTATGGCTGTAGTCGTCGCTCCTCTCTGAGCTACTATAGATCGTAGAAGTTTTAAGGCCGTCGCTTCTTTCTGAGCCGCCATCCCGAGTTTTATGGTCGTCGCGCTTTCTTTCCACACCGCCGTCATCTCGGTACTTCGATCTGCGTCACCATACTTTATGGGCATCGAAACAATTTTCAAGAGTTGCACGCTATGACGACATCTTTAAGACTCAAACTTTGAAATTTACCTATTTTAGTGTTAATCGTTTCAAATACAATGCTATTGCATACGCCTTGAATTTGAGGGAGGGTAAGGATATAAAGGCATTTGTGGTATTTTCTAATTTCTAGGGAACTCTTGTATCCCTTGAGTTTTGTACTTTATATTGCCTCTTTGGATTGTGCAATAGATCAACGATTCATCTATTCATCGTATAGATCTAACAGTGAAAATGTGTTCCCAGCATGCAGGTCCATTTTTCGAAATATATCTGAAATGATTATTTAATAAAAAAATATAAATGTCGTAAAAAAATCGAAAACCAAAAAGAGATGCTTATATTATTTGTCAAGCCATCTCTTATTTTGTGTACTTCAGCCTCACATAGTTCTCTTTAAGTTTTTGCTCATCCATAAGCAGTTCCATGTGTTACATGCATTAACACATGGGCATAATTACGTTCTTATACTGGGGTCCCAGAAATGTGCTAAAAAATGTACAGAATTCCTGAATTTACGAATAAATGTAGCATCACTGTGCATACGGTGGTAAAAAGTATTGCCTGAAGTAATCAGCCAATGGCAAGAGTCTTCCTTGATGTGCTTTTCCCAATACTCACGTTTCTGACATAAATTTCTTTTTCATAGGTATGATAGGAATCAATTGTGCATAACTCAGAATTCAGAACTCTACAGTGACACGACATCATAACCTTCTGACTTGGATCAGAAGATATTTCTTCATATGATTTAACCATTGCTAATTTGCTATCCATAGACTAGTGCAATGGGGATAATATGAATAGCACTATGAAGTTCACATGTACACAATATAAAAGCCAATGTAGCTCTATAGTCTATATACTGACAAGATTTGACATTTACTGGCTTGTCAGCACTACTGCAACTTTGCAGATACGAAAAGGACTTTTCAATAAAACAGCAAACAAAATTAAGGGGGAAATAACCATTTAAGGAATGTATCATAAGTAGAAGTTAACTTGATTCGCAAAAAAAATGTAGAAGTTACCTCAAGCAGGTGAACAAAGTTGTCACTTACATGGTGGAAGATATAACAAAGGCATTCAGGCATAAAGCGAACATTAGATGCTTCACCCCAAATCAGCAAATACAGCCCTATGTAAAGAAGTTCTGGTTGTTGTGTGGAGGCATTGTTTGGAATTCTGCAATGTGAAAACTCTTTATGATTAACAAGGTTGATGATTTTGAGCACCAGATGTGCAACAAAATGTTATATTACTTACTTGATGTTTGACTCCAAATGCAGATATTGGCACCAAGAAATGTAATTTTCAAATATTTTCTTCATCAAGTGCATCACTGTAGTATTATGTATCTATTAGAAGTTCATGAATCAGTTAAACATTGATAAATTTATAGAAACTGAGAATCATATGCAAAAGGGCTCCAAGATGTTGAATTGATTAAATATTAGTGAAATAAAAAGAAGTTTCAAAGAAAAGATTTACCATGTGACTCTGTCTTTCACCCTGCTGGGCATTACCCCCATTTCTCATATCAATGTTGGCAAGCAGTAAAATCAAATGCTCCTTTTGATTCTCCATATTGCCTTTCTGCAACAATGAAACAAAACGTAGTATGAAACGCTAAACAAATAACAAAGAACGCATTTACAGAGAACCTTGTGTGCCTAGCCAGCCAACTCAAAAACCACCATACTACTTTGTAACTAGAGCACAGTAGAGTTAACAAATCATTTTTCCCATTAAGTACACCAACTATAGGTAGAATAAAATAAATAAATTTAGTTAGCATGCCATTTTTATATTATTATTTATAGCACAATTCAGAAATAACTTAAGTCAAATTATATACATAGCAGATGTCTTTACTTTGAGTTAAAAATAAATACTTATATGATATAACCCCACGATGTATGTTTCCCTTGCCATAAGCATTAAATTTCTGGATTACATACCAAACTAAGTACGGAAAGTCTGAAACTGCTAAATTTTGAAAGCTGATCTCTAGAATTGGTTTAGAAATCATAAATCTAAAAGATGGAAATAAGTCATCGCAACAAAAAAGAAATGGAAATTTGGAAATTTCCCGATCATGCAGTCATGAGAGATTTGGATCAGGTATGGTAATAGACTAATAGTGTAGAAATGAATCTAAGTATTAGTTTAGTTCGCACCTGAAATCCAAATGTTTGCCACAGCCAATCAAGCAAATCATGAACAAAAGGGCTATTTATCTCTTCAGACACGTAAGTTGGATCCGGCCTTGGCTTTGGAAGGTTCTCTATCCTGCGAAGAAGATCCACTGCTGCTTTTATCTGCAGTTTTCACAGAACAAGAAAATCATTCATTCTGCATGTTGTATTTAAGAAAGCTGTCCAAATGAAATTGAAGGTATATGACCTCAGGAATTTCCATTACTGGTTGTGTGGGACCAGAAATACTGAGGGGTAGAATGTTGTAGTCTGAGTAGGAGGCTTTCTCATGTAGAACCTCAGGGTCAGAATTTTCAGGCGTCACTGTTTTTAGCACATCATATATGACAGACGCAACCTGATA
Source organism: Melocanna baccifera (assembly GCA_036346265.1). Taxonomy (NCBI): domain Eukaryota; kingdom Viridiplantae; phylum Streptophyta; class Magnoliopsida; order Poales; family Poaceae; genus Melocanna; species Melocanna baccifera. Next base: position 115,765 of record JAYEVJ010000093.1, read on the forward strand.
GTATGTAGCCATATCATCCCTATATCATTCAAAAATAATAACAATAAGTGAACATAGCTTAAGGATGATAATGTGTGCAAAAAAGATTGCCAATGCTGTGCAAAGCTGGTCGGTCTTACGGTTTTCTCTTTTGAAGACCCTCAAGATTTTTTCTACAATACTGCTCATAGAAACTTTGAACCTCTTTTGCATCAGTTGACGCAGGCTTGCGCTGTGCTTCTTGCTCATCCTGTCAAATAACAAACGTCAAACATGTGGAGGAACATGTATTACTGCTTTTGAAAGCCAGCTGGAGTAATTAACATACTGAGGCATTTTACTCTTGAGTTACGAACAACCCACAACGATTCTATTTGAGTTTTATACTACTCTTATACATGAGCACCCAATTTCAGATTATTCTTTTAAAAAATCGAAATTATATAACTTCTCACTCCACAAAGTTGTCAGAAACTAACGGGGACTACTTGGTTTCTGTATGAAGGGGTGCTCATTTTGGCTTTTTTCAGTTTAACTTTCTACGCTTTTTCACTATTCAAGAATTCGTCTTTTCTGAATTGTTTTAGATTTTGGGCTTTTGCATTTTTCTTTTTTCCCGTGTTCCTTTGCATTATCCGTGATGGGTTAACATATTTTTTCTATTTTTACATTTTTTTTAAATTTAATTATGCCCAAAAAGCCAAATCAGCTACAGTAAAAAAAAGTCAACTACAATGAAATTTCAACCAGAAGCTATCGTTAAAACGAGCGCCCCCTTATGCCAATTTTACTGGAAACATTGTCTCAGCTAGTACCAAGGCCATCACCGGTCACTGAATGCAAACGGGCCACCAAGTGGTACCTGGTCTGGTACCAATTTTAGGGGGTGTTTAGAATTATATTGGTTTATGATTTTTTTTTACTGTAACTGACTTTTTTTTACTGTAGTTGGATTGGCTTATTTAGCATAATTAAATTTAAAAAAATAAAAATAGAAAAACATGTTAGCACATTACAGTTAATATAAAGAAATATAGAAAAAACAAAAAAGGAAAAAAAGGAAATTAATGAATAAAAAAACAGAAGCCATAAGTTAAAAGCTAAATTGAGCCGTATCTTAGAAACACTAGTTCTGACTGTAATATAAAGAAATATAGAAAAAACAAAAAAGCTAAAAAACAGAGAAAAAAATGAAATTAATGAATAAAAAAAGCAGAAGCCATAAGTTAAAAGCTAAATTGAGTGGTATCTTAGAAACACTAGTTCTGAGTCCTCTGGCCACACGGTAAAATTGTAAAACTAGTTGGCAAAATCCTCTGTAGTCCACTTAAACCAGGGTTTCGATGCTGCATGTTTGCATTAGGGTCATAACTTGAGCAAAGGAATCAATACGAAAAAGTAACCTGTGCTAATCTTCTTCTATAAGATTACTTGGTCAGTCAAATTTATCATGACATAACTTGTTCTAATCTTCTGCAAATTTATCATGACGGCAAGGGCAACATAATTCTCCATTTTTTGTCCTTGATAAGTAGATAGTTCAGTAATGGGCCTTATGGCATTGACTGTTGAGCATCAAGCATATGCATACCTTTTCCAGCCTATGCAATAGGTACGTTTTGAATTGCCGAACTCCACGTCCACTTGAGTTTGGATCCATAGTGTGAGCCTTCTCGAACGCAGCGAAACGACCTAGTTGAGCAAGCACGTTTCGACTTTTTTTCGACTTCTGCTTTTTTTTCACTATTCAGTATTTCATCTTTTTCTGAATTTTTTAGATATTTTAGGTTTTTTGTATTTTCTTTTTTCCATGTTCCTTTGTATTGTCCCTAATGGGTTAACATGTTTTTTTTATTTTTATATTTTTTAAAAAAATTAATTATACCTAAAAAGCTAAATCAGCTACAGTAAAAAAGTCAATTATAGTGAAATTTCAGTCAAAAATCAGAAACCATCGCTAAAACAAGTGCCACGTAACTTCTAATCCTCTTTCATAAGATTACTGGCCAGTCAAATTTATCATGACGCCAAGGTCAACATGATTCTCCATTTTTTGCTGTTGATAAGTAGATAGTTCAGTTATGGCATTGACTGTCGAGCAGTTATGTCATTGACCGTTGAGCATCAAGCATATACATACCTTTTGCAGCCTATGCAACAGGTACGTTTTGAATTGCCGAACTCCACGTCCACTTGAGTTTGGATCCATAGTGTGAGCCTTCTCGAACGCGATAAATCGGCCTAGTTGAGCAAGCACCAAAAACCCGCACAAGTCATAACAAGAAGTCAGGTAGGAAACAGAGGAGGAAAAACAGAGGTACATGCATAAAAAATAATCGTCCATCAACGAAGCAACATGATAAACATACACAAGCTTCTTCTTTTTATTTGTAAATTTTAGCAAAACAAAAGTTATAGCTAAATATAAAATAAACTATAATTTTGTATTCATGTACCCTTTCAGAATGCCGTTTGATTTACTAGCGCTGTGAAACGTGAATGTGATGCTCTGTTTACTTGCGCAAAAAAAAAAATATTGCCAATGAAGCAGATAGTAGTATCCAGGTGAGAGCGGAGGTAGAAGCAGCGTGCATGCGTGTGTATACCATGTAGTCAACAAGTCTAATTACTACTCGATGCGTTTAGAATGTACTAGTACGCACAGAGGTACGCGACGCGCGGGTTCTCGCCCTCGATCTCGTTGGCGGCGCGGAGGATGGGGACGACGGGCGCGAGGGTGGAGGGCACGAGCTCGCTCTCCTCCATGATGGCATTCCGGCCCTCCTCGCCGGAGTAGTCCTCCAGCCGCACGGTGAGCGCCCGCGAGAAGCCCCGCTGCTGCGGCGGCTGCGGGCCCGACATCCCGCCGCCGCTCGACATGCCGCCTCCCGGCGGACGACGTGGGCGCGATTGCGCGCGCAATGGAGGTGGCGATCGGCTTGAGAGACGGTGGCGCTTGCGGTGGTGGTGAGGAAGGGAAGGGAGCGGAGGAGGGAGATGGTGATGAAGGCATCGTCTTAAGAGGGGAGGAGACGAGAGGACAGAGAGCTCTAGATGCTGAGGAGGGGAGTGTACTGTGGAGGAGCTCGCTTCTTCGCTTTTCGGGGCGAGTAGGATGAGCTTGTGCTTCTCGTCCTTTTCTCTCTTCCTTTCTTTTCGGCGCCGTACTGCTTGGCAACTGGGATGGCCCACGACGGAAGCAGGGAATTGGAATTGGAGGCAGCAAAGCAAGATACGAGCCGGACTGCCAGCCATGCGGTGGCTTTGTGTTGCCTTTTTGTTTTCCTTTTTAATTAAATTGTTAATTAATGGGGGTTTTGTGCTTTTCTTTAAAAGAAAATCTTATGTTCCTCTCTTCCCCTGTTTCATTAGTAGTAGGATCAGAAGCTTGCTTAGGAGGTGGCCTTCTTTTATGAAAAGATCGTGCGGCATGTTTGAACATGACACTAGTATTTGGAACATCCTTCTTGATTACTCGATGCATTTACTAAAAAGATCAACCCTGCAAAGAGCTCGAATAGTGCAAGAACTGACCGAAAGTTCAGTACCAAATCACTGAAAGCGTTTACTAAAAAAGTTGATGCCCCTTGCAATTGATCTATTTCTAGTGTTAATATATGTGTTTCATCAGAAAGTAGCTAGTAGCATATCTCACCCCAAAAGAAGAAAAGAAGAAGAAAAAGATGGCTAACTAGCATATCAGTCTAGTTACCCTTTGGATAACTTTAGTTCTGCAGTTGTCGATATCGGAACATCGTGTGTACCGCATTACTTCACCACCCAGTAAGTATCAAATTCGTGTGTCCTGCTGCTAAGTCAAAACTCCAAACCTACCTTCCAAGCCTACACACTTCGTATACTTTGTTTTAAGCGTTTCTTTTTTTTTTTTTTTGGCCGAAGCTGATATGGCCGCCGATCAGTTTGGCCGAAAGATCTCCAATTAACAGGAGCAGGAATTAGGCCAGCGACGTCCAGCGATGGCGTCAGCTTTTCTTTTGCTGTAGCTTTTTTGTTTTTTGTTTTGTTTTTTGGTATTTTTGTGTTTTATTTTTTTCCTATATTCCTTTGCATTGTCCGTGATAGACTAACATGTCGTTTCTATTTTTAATTTTTTTTAAATTTAATTATGCTTAATAAGCCAACTCAACTATAGTAAAAAAAATCAACCAACTACAGTAAAATATCAACCACAAGCCATCGCTATTCTGAACGCTACCTTAATTAATTAGGTAAGTTACGTAATTCAACCAAGATTATGATTTTTTTATATAAAAAAAGACTTAAGAGCTAGGTTCTCAATAGGCCAGAACCATCTCCGTTAGGATTGAACAACTCCTTTCTTTGTTATTCCAGATCACTGGAACAATTCTGAAGAATCTAGGTGCTACAATGTGAGTTGAAAACAAACAATCTCTAAAGAGGGACGCAAGTTGTGATAAGAAAAGATGACTAACTAGCATATCAGTCTAGTTACTCTTTGGATAACCTCAGTTCTGTTTTTGTCAATTTCGGAACATCGTGTGTACCACATTACTTCACACCACCCAGTAAGTATCAAATTCGTGTGTCCTGCTGCTAAGTCAAAACTCTTCTCTCTCTCTTTGGCCGAAATTGATATGGCCGCCGATCAGTTGGCCGAAAGATCTCCAATTAACAGGGGCAGAAATTAGTTAATTGGGTAAGTTACGTAATGCAACCAAGATTATGATTTTTTTTTAAAAAAAAATAAGACTTCTGAGCTAGGTTCTCAGTAGGCCAGAACCAGCTCCGTTAGGATTGAGCAGCTCTTTTCTTTGTTTTTCCAGATCACTGGAACAATTCTGAAGAATCTAGGTACTACAATGTGAGTAGAAAACAAACAATATCTAAAGAGGGACGTAAGTATTTAATACAAAAGAGGGAGTGATATATAAGTGATATGCACACACCTCGACTTAAGATGTGTGCATGTAAATTGGTCCCGATCTTCCATCGTAAGAGAAAGAATATCTGCACCAAGTCTAGAATAGTTTTCACCGTTTTATTTTATTTTGTAAACCAATGGCAATATCTATTGCCAAATATTTGATAAAATTGCCTTTAAGAATATCTGTATTTAATTTTCTACCCAAGGGATGATATTGACCAACTAGCTTGTCTAAGCAAATCTATCATTCTAAAGTAACAACAATAATGTATTCATTATCAATAGTAATCTATACTAGCGTGACAAAGGTACATGGATTTCAAATATCAATGAGAATAATTTCAAGTAGGATTTAACTATTTCTAGTAGGATTTAACTAACTCCGAATAATTGAATTATCATTTTATGTAATCAGCCAAGCATAATAGTTTTTAAACAATATAAGAAATTATTTTGCAAAACATGAAATCAACATGATCAACAAAGACTTGCCTTTGTTGATTTTAGCTGGGACTTCTTCCTGCTGGTCAGGGTATTCTTTTAACTGCGTCGGATTCAATGTGCAAAACAAGAACAAAACAAATAAAATCATATATTATATAAATAGGTATTGGGAGGTAGATTATGAATTTAGAAATTTGAATCACTCGATTCGAAATTCGGACGGTAGTGAACGGGCTCTCGGAAGATTTGACAGAAAAGAAATTGGTGAAAATGAGAAAGAAAGAGAATATTTAGGAAGAATATTCTTTTGGCTGAAATTTTAAAACAAAAATGATGAGTGGGCCTGGCTTGTCAATGAAATAGAGAGATAGACAGAAGGAGGCATCAAATGAGAAGGGAAGCAAAATAGGGGAGGTCGGTAGTGGTCTGGAAGGCGCCAGCAACGCGAGAAAGGGCCAAAATGGAATGGGTGGCGACATGGGGAAGTAGTGGGAGGTGGTGGCATGGTAACGAAGCATGACAGTGGCTAGGGTGACACTTTGGGTGGTGGCCAGTGTGGGTAGGTGCGGGCAGCGGTGCTCCGGGGGCATCGTGCGGAGGGCGGAGGACGGGCATGGCGAGGATGGGTGGAAGCACGCTAAGGGGTCGACAGGCTTAGGGAATTGCCAGAGATGGCTAGCGGTAGTGACTGGTGGTGGAGAAGATGATGGCGGCAGTGGTAGAGTACCACGACAGACCTTCGGCCAAATTGAATGGCGAGGAAGATAGAGGGGATGGAGAGAATGATGGGGATGCGAGGAATCGAGAAGTGGCTCACCGGAGATGACGAATCAATGGCCAGAGGTGATTTTGGCTGGTTTAGGGAAGAACTAATTACTGGCGATTCCCTGCATGAAAGTCAAATTAATTTGAGAGGAAAGTAATGGAGGCTCGGGAACACGAGATGGCATGAACAGTTTTGCAAGAGAATCACCGAAGAGGGTGGAACATGAGTCAGAGCAGCTGCCAGACATGGGTGATGCGGATAGCAACTTCGACAACAGCTTTGGGAAATGGAGAGCACTATGCGACTACAAGAGAGAAGGTTTGGGGTTGCATAGGGATTGAACATGAACTATGGCTTCCAATATATGTGCTCAGAGAAGGAGAAAACTAACATAGACTTGACGACAATCGTGCATCAGTTTCAACTCAGTTCTTCAATGCACAATGAAGGCAATTGGAAATGGCCAAGCAAGAATGTGCATGGTGAGACAGAACATTTCCAAACCAAGAAACACGCAACAGCTCAGTTGGAATGATGCAAGTGGTGCGGTCGGCGCTTTACATGGCTTTGGTGCATGATAACAGAGCAGAGTAGGGTGGCCATGGAAGGAAAAAGAAATAAGAATGAAAAAGAAGGTGGCTGGCTTGGGCCGAAGAAAAGATGGGCCGGCTCAAGGAGAAATCCTTGCATTGCTGAGTAGTGACTTTGACGAAGATCCACGAACGCGGCCAGCAACCTCACAATCACTAAACCACTCAATTGGTTATCAACTGTATCAAAACATGACTGACCTGTTCACAAAGAATGCCCTGAACAATTTGACAAGAATTGAAAGTGCAATAGTGGAAAAAAATCACTCAATGATGAATGATTGAATTGGGACTTCAAATTTGTGGCAAAGTGCCTTTACAATAGCAACAACTAAACAAAATCAAAGTCTAAAAACAATTGGAGGGTCTTAGGCAAAGGATATAGTAAGACAAAATCAATCTGATTGTTGGACTTTGCGTGCGCCATAGTCTGTCCATGCATGCTTGTAGAGGTTTTCTTTTTTCTACGTGGACAGGCACATCACCAATGCCCTCTCTCTGTTCTCTCTTCTCAGCCCTCAACAAGAACCACAGTTCCACCTCCTTCATTCCTCACCCGTCGTTGACGTTGAGCACCACCACCTAACTTGACTTCACACGGGATACAACCATGCCACCAAGATGCGTGTGGAGCATTGGAAGCACACCTCCATCCAAGGATACCCACAAATCAAGTTGTGGAGAAAGGACAAAAATACACCATGTACTCTAACAAACAGAGAGTTCATGACTCAAGAAAATAGTATATTCAAATCCCTAATTCCATCACTTGCTCGGTTGTAGCACACTAGGAATGTGACATCCAATTAGAAAACAAAACAAGAAGCAATGAGATTTGGGGAAACTATGGCATGTGCTCGATTGCTATGAGCCAATGAGCTCCTCAATACTCAGTGGTTGGGCAAGATGGGTTTTGTAGAGGATTCTATTATAGACTCTCTCCTCTCATTGAGTTTTGGACGATGCCAATAGAGTCCTCTGTGTTGCTAATAGTAATTGTAACATCCTGTTTTTCTGATATTTTTAAAGCCTACATTTTAAAAATGAATTTTCTGGAATTTTCTGGAATTAGTTCAAGCTTCAAGTGAATTTTAGAAATTTTAAATGATTTAATATGATTAAAATAAACATTAACATAAGTTGGAAATATTTTATTTGGATTCTTGAGTCTCAAGGAATTTTCAGTATTTTGGTGAATTTTTGGGATTTATTTGCTATTTTCTAGAGCTTTTAGAAGTTTATTTGAATTTCTGGAAAAAGAAAAGAAAAGAAATAAACCCGCGCCCAATCTCCTCTCTCTCCTCCACGTCGGCCATCCGCGCGTGTGCCGCCACAAGGCCGTACTCAGCTTCCCTGCGCGCCTGTCGCCCGATCCGCCGCGCCACGCGTCAGCGCATCGCGCTACTGGCGGCAACCACCAGCCAGCGCTCGCCGCGCCCGCCTCGCCCTCGGCCGCCCGTCGCGCGCCGCGCGATCTCCGCATTCGCTTCGCGCGCGCGCCGTAACCTAACCCTAACCCGCGCTTCGCCCTCGGCCGTCGGATCGCCACGTGGTCGTATCCGAGCCGCCCAAACCAGCGTGCGCGCCGCGCGCCGCGCCAGAACCGGTCGAGCTCCTCGGTTCGCTTATTAAACCGCCGATGCTCCTCGGTTCACGTGTCTTGCCCTCGCCCTCGCCCGCGCCTCCGCCGCCGCCGCTCCTCGCTTCGTTCGCGCGCGTGCGCGTTTCGCCATCACGAGTCGCCGGAGCACCATCCGGTGCCTCATCACCGCCCGTGAGCCTCGCGCCGTTCGCCGCGTCGCCTCGGTCGCCTCCCGTCGCCAGACACCTCCGCTTCGCCCTCGCCTCGGCGCGCGCGCGCTGCGCGCGCTTGCGCGCGCGACGCCTCGCGCCACGCGTCGCCGATCCGCCCCTCGCGTCGGCCACGCGCGTCGCCATCGCCGCAATCCGCCACGCCGCGGCGCCGCGCGGCGAGCCGCCACGCGTCATCAATCCACCGTCGCCGCGCCGCGCGCTGTTCAATCCCGCTGTCGCCAGACTGGTCCCGGACCGAAGGTCGAATCGCGCCGCGTGCGCTCCCGCCGTCGGATCCCGTCGCCGCGCGCGCCGTGCCGCGTCGGCCGAGCCATGTCAGCCCTAGCCGGCGTGGCATGCCACGTGTCGCCGCCACATCGGCGCCACGTCGGACCGAGCCGTCCCCGAGCCACATGGCGCCACGCGTACCGCCACGCGTCGGCCGGTGACGCGTGGCAACACATCTTTGCCGCGTCACGCAGCGCCCCGCCGCGTCGCGCCGCCGTCCCCAGCGTTCGCCTGCGTGCGCGGGTTCACTATCGAAGACTGAATATGCAAATTCGGTCTCTCGTAAACTGCACTAGTCGAGATCACGCTAGTGCACACATCAAACATAGATGTCATCACGATCATACACACGACAATAGTAAAGGAAAACTCGAATATCGATAAAATATCGAGGTGCGACCTTATGGCCAAGCTTACAATATCTCTAGCCGGAAGGGCTTAACAAAATAGCGGTGGAAATCCAAAATAAAGCATAGCGACCAATCGACAAGCCACGGGCTATCGAGTGGAGAACGAAGCCTAATCCGTGAAGTCGTCGTAGAACTCTCTTTCGGAACCTCCTGGCGATAGTACTCCTCTCCTCAAGCTGAGCAACATAGGCGTAGCCGTGAGTACATTGGTACTCGAAAGAAGTCGTTTGTAACAATAAATGCAATATAATATGCAAGACTTACCAAAGGAGGGCTGAAAGGTTAATTTGCATAAAGGCATTTATTGATGAAATATATTAAATAACTTGAAAGCGAAAGTTAACTGAAAACAGTAACAATAGATAATCAAAGGAATAACATGAACTACTTATGAACACCAATTCGCAAGTTAAACCAACAGTGAACTACCTGTCCACTCCCAAACATAAACCACCAAGTTATAAATGAAACACTAACCCTCGTGTGAAATCCCCGAGCACTGTCCATGACCGAGGACGCGGCTATTCGAATAGTTTTACACTCTGCAGAGGTTGCACAACTGTACCCACACGATGTGATTAGCCTAGGCCTAAGGAAATCACAACAAGGCCTTTACAATGCTCTATCTCAATACAATCCTGCCCGCTAGGGTTTCGCATCACACCCCCCCTTGCGCCACATGGAAATCAGCAACCATGTCCATCACGATGGCAGAATTGAATTGAAATGTTACAAATTAATCAGCCAGGTCCATCCCATAATAGACATGCGGTTTGCACGATTAAGCTCAGATCAATGGCGCACAAAGTTAAGTCCTTAACATTACCCGGGCGAGACCACCACATCCCCCAAAGTACAACTGTACTTCCCCCTTTACTGCACGATCACTCGCCCGAGTGCAAAACCAATTTGTATAACCAAGCCAACGTCACACCAATGACGTGGCACAAATTTTAATACACGTGGCACCAACCACAGTTCCATATGTCATTAATTCAAATTAATAATTTAACAAGTGCGATGAGGTCAATCGTAAATATAAACCGGCTAAGCAATCTAATCGTACCAACCTATGTGATAAATAAACTAGCATCACTAATAAATTTCCCAACCTATGGTGACAATGGCATCATGGTATTCCAAAGTATCAAGGAGGTATAATTTCAATTGGGAGGATAACTACCTGTGCAAAGGTTTGAATAAAAATAGCAATGCAATGTAATTTAAAACCAAATAATTAAATAATAGTTTGCCAAATTGGGTTCAACATGATCAAGGGACACGACTTGCCTTCGTTATGCTCAACGGGGTACTCCTGGTCTTCTGGCGCGAAACCTGCTCCTCCGGAATCCGAATCTAACGAGAGAGAAAACGACCGAAAACAAAGAAACACAGAAAATGATAAGCAAATGAACTCCAAAATTCACAAAACCAGAACCAACAGCTAGAGCTCGATTTTAGATGAATTTAGAAAAAAGAACGGGGTCGATCGGAGCTAGGACGGAGGAGAACGGGCTCCGGAAAAATTAATTGGGAAAATCGGAAAAGTTCTTGTGCTGTGGACCCGGTCCATGAAATTGAGTCCACCGTGGACTCGGTCCACGAATAATGATGCGGGGAGAGAAGTCTTGCGCGGCGGGGCTGCTGGCGTGGCGCGCGCATATCGCGCCACGTGTCACCGTACCGACGTGGCGGTGGCAGCGCTGCCACGTGGCTCGAGGGACGGTTCGAGGCGGCGTGGCGGCGGCGTGGCATGCCACGTGTTATGCCAAGTGGACTAGGCCGACGGGCACGGCCCGGTGCTGCCACGTGGCTAGGTGGCCCGGCGGCTCGAGCGCGGCGGCGGCAGCGGACGCGCGAGCCGCAGCGGCACGATCTGGACCGCCGGTCCAGATCCGGAAGCGACGGCGAGATTGCGCGCGCGCGCGCGCAGCGACGGCGGATCGGCGGCGCGTGGCGGCTACGCCTTGCTGGCGTCGCGGCGCATGGCGCATGGCGAGCGGCGGATCGCGGCGAAGGTAGCGTGGCGGTCTGCGCGCGAGGCGCGGTCAGTCACGAGCGCCGCAGACGCGCGAGGCGCGGCAGGCAGGGCGCGGCGAGGCGCGGCGGCCGGAGGCGACGCGAGCGAACGGCGCGGCGGGCTCACCGGCCGGCGGCAGGCGGCGCAGTGCTCCGGCGACCTCGAGCGGCGAGCGCAGCGACGGCGCGGCGGCGGGCGGCTCCAGCGCGCAGCGAAGCGCGAGGCAGGCGAGAGCTTCGGTGTCGGCACCACGAACCGAGGGCGAGCGGCGGAGGAGCCACCACGCGAACCGTGGATTCGATCCCGATTCTGGCGGCGGCCGCATGAGGCGGGTTAAACGGCTAGAGATGCGCCACGCGGCAAGATCAGACAGGCGAGCGCGATTGGGGTTAGGTTTGCATGCGCGGCGCGCGATCGCGCGCAGCGAAGCGCTTGCGCGGCGGCGGCGCACGGCGTTGCATGGTGCCATGCGTCAGTAGCGAATCTGCGACAGCGTGGCAGGAGGCGGGATCGCGGCGCGGCGTCTTTGGTGCTTGCGCGGAAAGGGTATGCGTGGCGCGCGAGCGCGGATCGGCGACAGCGTGGAGGAGAGAGGAGATCGGGGCGGTGAGGCGGCGGGATTTTATTTTCTTTTCTTTTTCCAGAAATTGAAATAAACTTCTAAAAGCTCTAGAAAATAGCAAATAAAACTCAAAAAATTCACCAAAAATACCAGAAAATTCCTTGAGACCTGAGGAACACAAATAAAATATTTTCCACTTATGTTAATGTTTATTTTAATCATATTAAATTATTTAAAACTTTAAAAATTCATTTGAAGCTTCAATTAATTCCAGAAAATTCCCGAAAATTCATTTTTAAAATCCGGGCTTTAAAAATCTCAGAAAAACAGGATGTTACATTCACGGTGGACCGGTAATCCCGTGGACCGGGTTCACAGCACAGTAACTTTTCCGAATTTTCCGAATTAATTTTAGAATTAATTTTCCGGGAGCCCGTTCTCTTCCGTCCTAGCTCCGATTGACCCCGTTCTTTTTTCTAAATTCATCTAAAATCGAGCTCTAGCTGTTGGTTCTGGTTTTGTGAATTTTGGAGCTCATTTGCTTATCATTTTATGTATTTCTTTGTTTTCAGTCGTTTTCTCTCTCGTTAGATTCGGATTCCGGAAAAGCAGGTTTCGCACCCGAAGACCAGGAGTACCCCGCTGAGCATAACGAAGGCAAGTCGTAACCTTTGATCATATTGAACCCAATTTTGCAAACTATTATTTAATTATTTTGTTTTAAATTACATTGCATTGCTATTTTTATTCAAACCTTTGCACTGGTAGTTATCGCCCAATTGAGATTATACCTCCTTGATACTTTGGAATACCATGATGCCATTGTCACCATAGGTTGGGTAATTTATTAGTGATGCTAGATTATTTGTCACATGTGTTGGTACGATTAGACTGCTTAGCTGGCTTATATTTACGATGGATCTTATCAGCACATGTTAATTATTAATTTGGCTTAATGACATATGGAACTGTGGTTGGTGCCACATGTATTAAAATTTGTGCCACGTCATTGGTGTGACGTTGGCTTGGTTATACAAATTGGTTTTCACTCGGGCAAGTGATCGTGCGATAAAGGAGAGGTGCGGTTGCACCGGGATGTGGTAGCCTCGCCGGGTAATGTTAAGGACTTAACTTTGTGCGCCATTGATCCGAGCTTAATCGTGCAAACCACATGTCTATTATGGGATGGACTGGTGACTAATTTGTAATATTTCAACTCAATTCCGCCATTGTGATGGACATGGTTCTTGATTTCCATGTGGCGCAAAGGGTGTGATGCGAAACCCTAGCGGGCAGGATTGTGTTGAGGTAGAGCATTGTAAAGGCCTTGTTGTGATTTCCTAAGATCGAGGCTAATCACATCGTGTGGGTACAGTTGTGCAACCTCTGCAGAGTGTAAAACTATTCGAATAGCCGCGTCCTTGGTCATGGACATTGCTCGGGATTTCACACGAGGTTAGTGTTTCACTTATAACTTGGTGGTTTAGGTTGGGAGTGGACGGGTAGTTCATCATTGGTGTAACTTGTGAATTGGTGTTCACAAGTGGTTCATGTTTACTCCTTTGATTATTCATTATTACTGTTTTTAGTTAACTTTCGCTTTCAAGATTATTTAATATATTTCATCAATAAATGCCTTTATGCAAATTAACCTTTCAGCCTTCCATTGGTAAGCCTTGCATATTATATTGCATTCATTGTTACAAACGACTTGCTGAGTACCAATGTACTCACGGCTTTACGCCTATGTTGCTCAGTTGAGGGAGATGAGTACTATCAGCAGGAGGTTCCAGAAGGAGAGTATTACGATGACTTCACGGACTAGGCTTCGTTCTCCACTCGTTAGCCTGTGGCTTGTCGATTGGTCGCTACGCTTTATTTTGGATTTCCGCTGCTATTTTGTTAAGCCCTTCCGGCTAGAAATATTATAAGCTTAGCCATAAGGTCGTACCTTTGATATTTTATCGATATTCGCGTTTTCCTTTATTATTGTCGTGTGTATGACTGTGATGACATCTATGTTTGACTGTGTGCACTAGCGTGATCCTGGACTAGTGCAGTTTACACAGAGAGACCGAATTTGCATATTCGGGTCTCGACAGTAATGTCTCATGCAAGAAATTGTATATTTGAGAGGACCAAGAAAGCTAGAGGATAGGGATTGGTAAAAGGAGAGATGGAGGTGAGATAAGAGGGAAGAAATTAATTGAGTGGGGTGGTTGCTAGATATCATGTATTGAGAATATTGTTTCTAATCTTGTGTCTATGTAAGATGGCATGCTATAGACATCGCTACGCACTGTCTTTACTGTGAGTGCCCTCAGCACAACAAGTCTCGTTCAACTCTAGAAGGCATGCTCTCAATGGTGTAGAGATGACGTCTGATGTGACATTGTGCTCTGATCGGAGAGAGATGCTAGAGGAGCAGTAGGAGAGTTGAGAAAATGGAAGAGGGAGGATTAGGAGTGTGTTAGTGAGGAGATGTGTAAGAGATAAGCTATTACTTGGACAAACATCCCCATGTAATGCGCTTGTGGGAGAAAAAATGAGTCATCCTTGTGAGGGGAGAGTCATTTGCATCTTGTGCTACTTTCTTGATCCTCAAAATTGTTAGGAGAGTGTGAACAATATGTGGTGATGAGCAATTGACACCACAATTTGATTGAAATTGGAGTTTGCCTCAAAAAATTACATAAAGTTGAAGTTTGCTAATCCAGAGCACCGAACCATCCATGTAACATCCCAAAGTTTGACACTTTCTGAAACCTTGGAGTTTTGCATATTTTAAAGACATTTCATGGCCTTAATTTGAATTTTCCTTGATAAAAACTCTTTTACAAAGAGCTGAAATCAAATTACAATTAAATATCAGGAAAAAAACCAACATGGAAAAGGCTCACAATATTTTTCATAACCTTACTATCCTAGAGTATTTTTGAGAATTTTTCCATGTTTCCTTGAGGTCGTTTGAATCACTTAAAGAGTCAAATGAGTTTGTAGAATTAATTCAATTCGGAAACAAATTAAAAATAGTAACTTAGCCTTGGGCTGAAACCCAGGTCTGGCCGACCATCCTTCTTGCCTCCAGCCCAGCTCAGCCAAGTTGACCCAGTCCGCATCGCTCTTTAGCTTATCCATGCCTCGCCAAATGCCACCTTCAACGTCACCGTTCCCATATTCCCCAACACGGACTCCTGCCCACGCCACGTCTTGGTTCAAAAGGCACCCTGCTCTGCTGTCGCACCTCCAAGCTCCTCACCGTGTTCCTCCGCTGCGCATCAGGCTCTCAATCATAGCACACCATCACCCACAGCCCTGCCCAGGCCTTGCTACAGCACACCCTCATCTCGCCAAAACTGTACCACACGAGCCTTGAGTGCCGCCGTAATCCATGGCCATCGTGACCCCTGTGGCGCACGCTCAAGCCACTGGCCACGCAACTGCTTGATGATACGCCTCAAAAGTATATCATTTTTCAGTGTTTATTGCATATATTTTCATGGATTTATCCTTTGGTTGCTTGGCGAACCTTTAATTAATTGTCAATTGTATCAGAATTATGTTTATTCTATATCCATAGGAACCAAGAGAATCGCACACTTTCAGGAGGTAAAATAGAAAGACACCTTCCTAAAAAAAAATATAAAGATATCGCCAAGAAGAAGAAAAACAGCCTTGGATCAATGAGAACCAATGCTCCAGAGTACGATTGCCACGTCAAACGGAGCAAGTTTCATGAAGGACCGAGAGCGGAATTCGGCTTCCTGGCTGCGAAAACCCCTTCCAGTACAAAAACCCATCTACAATGAGACTATGATTAATTATGTGTGAGTATTCCACTAAGGACCAATGTTTGTAGGTAGCCATCTAGCGGTAGAGATGAATGGGAAATTATGATTCCAGACATTCTTTTGTATTAATCTTTGGTACTAGTGTTTGCATTTCTCAATTAGCCCCGATGTTCCATAGGTTAGCGCAAGGCAAGGTGACGACAAGTAAGGAGCAGATTGATTGGCAATTAAAGGGCCAGGGATCGACACTTGGAAGCGAATCACTTATGGAGTAACAATATAACCACAAAGCTTAAGACGTTGGTCCGCTAGGTATAATAGATTTTTATTATAGTTTTTATGTCTTTAATAATTGTCCTTAGTTTAAGGAAACAGATAGGTTGCTAGACAATAGGAAGAGTAGATCGTATTGTCCTTTATGTTTGATAAACCTTGCAATACTAGGCTCGCTGCTCGATCATTATCGAATGCCAAGGAATCAGAGCCACTCCAGCACCGCTGCCTCATCTCTGACGCTCGCTGCCCAGTCCAGAACTGCCTTCGCGAGGCTATAAATAGCAGAAGCAACACCGAATTTTCTTTTGAATGTGTAAGCAGTGGTGTTATTTTGAATGTGTAAGCAGTGGTGTTATTTTTAATTGCAAGTAAACACCCAATGTTGATGTAAACCAACTGTGTAATTGTATGAATTCTGTATTTTTCACTTGTATGTGTGATCCAAATTACCGTGTTGCGCTTCCTTTGCCCCAATTTTCAGTTTAACCAGTTTGGTTCATAGGGGCAGTTCAATCATTTCACTAGTGATTTTCGGATTTAAAAAAGAAAAGCGGAGAGTACATCCAATGTGGCAAATCTTGAATATATACACATTTCGAATGGCAAAACATCAATTGCATCCTATGGTAAATCCTAGAGTTGCAGCCTGTGAAGTGGCAAATCATGAATTTTCCCTTTGCCCTCCCACTTTCTTTTTTGTTCCATGAAGAAAAGAGTAAAGCTTTGGTTTTTCTTGTGTTTGATCTTGCTTGATTTTCCTTGAGGTTTTTTTAGTCTTGATTTCATCAAGGAATCGTCACTTCCCAAGGTGGAGTATTTTGGCATTGATTTGGTTTCATTTGGCCGTGGATCGCTCGCGCGGTCGCGCCTGAGTGACAGCAACATGTCTTATTTGGCTCGATTTTTCGTGTGTGTTCCAGCTACGCAAATTCTTGTACATTCTCTAGTTTTTCAATAGCTAGTGTGTGGGTTTGAAGTAGAGGTGGGAGTTGAGCTGGGCTATTTTAGGCCAGCCCAAGGCCCAGCCAACCCGGCACGGCCTAAGCACGGCACGGACACGCCACGTGGTGGGCCGTGCCGGCACGACACGAACTGCGGGGCGGGCTGGGTCTGGAAATCCGGCCCGTTGGGCGGCACGACATATGGTGCCGTGCTTGGACCGGCCTGGCCCGATGGAGCACGGCCAAGACGGGGCACGGCCGCGCGGGGCATGCCCGGCACGCTAGCACCCACGGCCGCTCTCCTCCGCGTCCCCGTCCCCCCCCGTCCCCGCCCTTCCGCCTCTCGTTGCTCTTCCGGCGCCAACTCATAGCCCATCACACATTCACACATCACAGAGCAAAGAAAGAGAGGGAGTAGAGGGGATTTGGGAAGGAGACAAGTACCCTGATACTCTGATCATATACTTAAAAAGAATGCTTGCGTTCTTGCCTCACGAACAAGATCGGAGCACCTAAGGTTAGGCACTCGATTGGATGTTCTCGTACGTACTTTAGAAGCAAGATCGCAAGATGTCTCTATAACACATCGCTGACGTCCTCAAGGCTTTTCGTTGTTGAAGAGTGAAAGATCTCACAAGTCCTCCATATGTCAGTTTTAACAAAGTGGGTGTGAGAGAAAGAAAGATGGCGATCGTCGCCATCATCGTCGTTACCGTCTTCGTCGTGCATAGTTACTTCGGGCTGGGCTTGGGCTGGCACGGCACAAACGCCGGCACGGTGGGCTTTGGGCCGTGCTTGGGTCTGGCCAGAGGTGATGCGGGCCGGCACGGCACGGCATGGTAAAATAACTGGGCCGAGCCAGCACGGCACGAATTGGCCCGAAGCACGGTGAGCCCGGGCCGTGCCGGCACGGCATGGCCCAACTCCCACCTCTAGTTTGAAGTGAGTACCAGTGAGGGAAAATTTGGGCTCCTAATTCAACCCCTTTCTTAGTCGCACACAAGTCTGAAATGTCATTTATAAGAGAATAACGAATAAGTAGCATAGACCCCTACATTTTTGTTCACTTGTGCCAAATACATCATGTTTAAGAAAATCGTATAGTTAACCCCCATGTATTTTTTTTTTTTGCATAATCGATGTATGGCATCCGAAGCAGACCAATGCAGGTTCCACGTCGGAGGCAAAAAGGCGCAAGGTGCGTGCCTGACCGGGTCTAGTCCACTAATCTTGTTTATTGGCAGCAAACCAAACGGTGCGAAAGGTGCATGGCGCGTTGTGAGCAGCGGCGACGACAGCAAATGGAGCCAAAGGTGCACGCGCAAGCTCGGTGTATGGCCGCTTGATCTGGCGGCGACATCGATTGGCGGCGGAGGCAAGCTCAATGGAGGCGGTGGCGGCCTGAGAACGATGTCAAGGGCGACCATCTGGTTGAGGCCGTACGTGCAAGTACTCGAGCAGGATGTTGGAGCGGCGACCTTACATAATGGCGATACGAGGAAGAGACGAGGGTGCAGCGGCCATGGGTAAGAAGCAGAGAAGCCGACAGTGGTGCAGCGATCAGAGAAGCCGACGATAAGGAGTGGAACTTGACTCACGCACGGGTAGCGGCGAAGAAGCAGAGAAGTAGATGACATATCGTTGGAGAAACCGATGGCGCAGCGATTGGAGAAGCTGACAGCAGGAGGCCAACAGCGAAGAGAGCTCAAGGAGGCCCCGCCGAGTCGGCAGCGCGGACGAGATAGATGGCACCGCGCGGAGGCCGGTGTGGACGTGCTCGCTAGAAGAGGACGACATCAGAAGAGAAGCACAAGAGTTGCATGCATGTGTGGACGTCGGCAACATAGGAGCATCGGATGATAAACAAGGACACAGCTTGCAGCAATGTCTTCATCGGGATGACAGATTGATTCGCACAAAGGGTGTGTCTAGGAGATTGGTGTGGCAGACGCTGAATAGCGCATGGCGGCCTAGGAGATTGCATCGCCTCTCCTAGGACGACACGCAACAGAATTTTGGTGGTGGCTAAGAACATGTCCTGTGCAAAGTCACCTTGGTACCATAACGGGCGGTAGAATAGCACGGAATAGTTGTTGGATGTATTGCTTGAGCCTCGAAGGTATATATATAAAGTATAAAGTGACTTGGAGTTCAAATCAATCTACTATGAAGGGGAATCATATTGGATACAAATTTCATGACCGACTCTTTTTCTATCTCTAATAATCTTGGCGTATAAGACATCTACTCTCACACAAAGGTTAATCTTATGGACCACGCTACTGAATGAACAACCGTGCGCATTGGGGCACAGTGGCTCCACCACTGCTTTATCTCCTTTACACATCTAACTTCTTCACCCTAGCTCCCAATCTCACCAAAGTCCTTAAAAATGAGTCATAAAAAATAGACCCCTATTCATCTCTCTCTCCGGAATAAGTCTATTCGACTCACCTAAACTATCACATTTGTCTAAAATTTAACCCCCAATTACAAAACCAGGTAAACAACCCTCCTCAACTACAATACCAAGCAACTTAACCCCTGAGACCATTCCACACCAGTATTGAATTGATGTTATGCACATGTGGCAATGATTTCGATATGTCACCTGGTTTTCAATTGTCATGGCAGGGTATTTTGTCCTTTGGTAACCACATCACTGGTTTTCTTGCGTAAATAGCCACGTCACATAGCTTTATTTTTATTTTTTAAAACAAAATTCCATTGTGAGTCCTACATACCATTCAAAGCAGGAGAGAGTAGGATGTCTTCTGCCTCTCAGTTAGAATAGGAAGGACAGGGTGGAGGCGACCATGGCATTATTTGAGAAAGGTCAATGGTAGAGGAGGGGTGGTGAGGCATGGGAGATGGATAAAATAGGTTGCTTGCGATGAGGGGAAGCCAATGGTGGTGGTGGTTCGATCTTCTCGACGTACGTATGATGAAGATAACTAGTGCAACTTTGATGAGTCGCGTGGTCAAGCTGCTGCCTATGCAATGACTGCGACGTATGAACTCACCCAACCACATTCTTGATTATTCTTCCACCTGATCACAAAGAAGTGAAACACTTGCTTGCAAATTCTATGAGAGGACAACAAGAACAAGACGTAGCGGCAAAGCAGCAAAGAAGTAGATGGCACAACATTAGAGAAGTTGACAACACAGCGATTGGAGAAGCTAATAGCAAGAAGTCAATAATGAAGAGAGCTCGAGGAGGCCCCGCCGAGTCGGCGTGGGCGAGATAGATTGCACGAGGCACCACACGAGCGAAGAAGTAGTAGGAGGTGGGGTTGGCGTGTTCACTAGAAGGACAACATCGGAAGAAAAGCACAAGATTTGCATGCATGTACACATGCAATTGTGCACTTGATTAGAGCACGTGGATGTCGACAAGATAGGAGCATCGGACGATAAACAAGGACACAACTTGTAGCAATGTATTCATTGGGCTAACAGATTGATCCACTCAATGGCAACAAATTGACTTGGTGTGGTGGACGTCAAAGGAGTGCATGGCGGTCGGTGGGACATGGGGGAGAAAACAAAGGGAAACATCTATCTATGAACAAGTCCTATGCGAACTCGTTCTGATACCATGAAGAAAGATAGAATAACATGGATTGGAATAGTTGTTGGATGTATTGCTTGAGCCACGGAGGCACATATAGAGTACAAAGCGACGTAGAGTTCAAGTCAATCTACTATAGATATGGAAGAAAATCATATTGAATACAAATCCTAACTGATTCTTTTTCTCTCTTTGATAATCTTGTCGTATAATACATCTACTCTAACACAATTGTTAATCTTATGGATCGAGCTACTGAACAAACAAACATGTGCATTGGGGCATAGTGGGCCCCACCACTGCTTCGTCACCTTACACACCTTCTTCAACCTCGAAATCTCACCTCCCTTGATGATGTAGCTCTGCACGCCTACACCACTGCCCCTACCCCTCTTGGATAAGGGCTTGGTGAACCCAAAAATCTAGCCCCTAATTGTGTTTCTACCATCACTACAGGCAAGATTTCAAGAAAACGACATGTTTTGGATACCATGCTCTTCTTAATTACAAACGGATGTGCGCCTTAGAAAAATGGAACTATGTCTATGAGTACCTTCAAAATAGAAATAAATCTATTTTACCTCTCTAAACTTTATAAAAGCCCACTTAATTTTTCTAAACTATAAAATCGATTATTTAACATCCTATACTTACAAAAACAATGTCAATTTCCTCCCTGATGCAGTTTGGGATAGTGGTTTTTGCTGACGTGGGGTTGGTTTTGCCTCTTGTGAGCTTGTGTCACTAATTTGTTTGCTACTGTGACATCTAGAAGTGGCCAAATAGGTCGTGATCACTGGGTCGCCCCATAGCTTGGTACTGTAGGCACTTCCTACAATGTATTCATGTCAGGCTAGCATGGAGTCATTGGGCTATGCTTGGGCCACCGCCCTAGCCTAGCATGCCGGTACAGCGCAGCCTGAATAGTTCTAAGCCCTGCATGGCCCAATAGGCACATTGGCCCATTAGGCCTAGTAGGCACAGAGGCCCGTTAGGCACAGAGGCTTGTTAGGCACGAAAATTTGATTGTTAGGCATGTTTGGCGCAACATGGTGTGGTAGGCATGGCCTGTTTGGAATGAAAGTAGCCCGTTTAGCCCAAGAATGGTCGAAATTTTGAAATTAATAGTCGTTTGGGAGTTTAAAAATACAAAACAATCTATTTTTCTATAAATAGGCACCATACCCTCCCCCCTCATTTAGTCACACTCAAACCAGTAATCTCTTCTCCGAATTCTCTTGTGAAAATTTCAATAACTTGGCAAAATTTGAAATATTTTTTGCCAATAATAAAAAAATCCAAATATGGCTACAGTCAAGAAAAGAGGTAACAATTCTAATTTTCATATATTTACTTTTCTTTGTTGTAATGTAAAATAGGTAATAGTGTAAATTTCTATTTGTAGTTTTCACATTTCTCCATGAAAAATTTTGACTTGCATGTGAATGCGGAATTTCTCAAGAAGATTTTTCATCCTTGGGGAATGAAATGGCTCTACCTCCACGTCCACCTTAAATGGGAGAGCAGGACCTGGCTATACCATCGTCAGGCTCTATGAGTGCTGTTACGTCTGTAAGCACTGGAGCAAAGTGTCGAGACCCGAATATGTAAATCTAGATTCTCTACGTATTCCACACTAGTTCAGGATCATGCTAGTACACACAGTGAAAATATAGATGGAATATCAACCATAATCATAATTAATAAAGAAAAAGATGCAAATATTATTAATTATCAGAGTTATGACCTTATGGCCAAACTTATAACTTAATAGCCGGAAGGGCTTAAGAAACTAGCAGTGAAAAACATAAATAAAATTAGTAGATATTCGACATGCCCACAGGCAATCGACTGGGAAGTGAAATCCTAATCCATGAAGTCGTCAAAATATCCTCCTTCAGGTACCTCCAGTTGATATGATTCCTCTTCTTCAACTGAACATATATAGATATAGCTATAACTACATAGAGTACTTAGCAAGTTGTTTATAACAATAATGCAATATAATATGTAAAGCTTACCAAATTATAGATGAGTAGTTCTTTGTAAAAGCAATAATTTAAAGTAAATACAATAATTAAATTAAAAGCGAACTTTAAAGAAGAGATTGAATTAATAACTAAATAACTAAAGGAATTCATTCAACTACAAGTGAACTGACCGTTCACTTCCTAGAGTTATCTCAACCATGTTTTTATGAAAACTCTACCCCTCGTATGAAATTACCGAATATTATCCATAACCGGGGACACGTCTATTCGAATAGTTTTACACTATATAGAGATTGCACAATTTTACCCACACGATGTGATCATCTCTATGTAAAAGAAAATCACAATAAGCCTTTTATGATGCTCAACTTCAAACTCAATTTCGCTCACTAAGGTTTCACTGTCGACTAGGTTAACCACCTAGTCAATAATTGACCTCTCTTGTGCCTTGTGGAAATGTCTAACCAACACCTACGTTCATCACAATGGCGAAATTGAAATTAAAATATTACAAATTAATTAACAAGATCTATCCTATACTAGACATATGGTTGCACGGTAAAGCTCAGATCAACAGCGCACAAAGTTAAGTTCTTAGACATTACCTAAGCAAAACATCCACATCCCCTAAAGTGGTAATCACACTTTTCCCTTTACTGCACAATCACTCACCCAATTGAAAACCAGTTTTATTTAACCAATACCAATGACATACCAATGCATGGCATACGGTTTTATAACTATGGCTACAACCACGATTCAATATCTTATTAAGTCAAAATTAATTAATTAACCGCATATGATGATAAACCCAACGTAACTATAAACATAGCTAAGCATGCTTGATGTACAACCTATGTGATAACTAGTATTACATCACTAGATAATTTTCCATTCTATGGTGACAATGGAATCATAGCATTTAAATTATCAAGTTGGAATTAACGAAGTTAGACAATAACTATCAGATACAAATGTTTGTAATAAAATAGTAGTACATGATAATTTAAAGCAAAATAATAAATAAATAGATTTTTAAAACTAGGTTCAACATTATCAAAGGACACGACATGCCTTAGCCTTACTAATTTAATGGCTCTTGATTTTCAAATCTTGCTTTAGCTCCTTCGAAGATGTGATCTAACGAGATAGAGAAAACAACATGAAGTACAAATAAAATTAAATAAAATTCAAATGAACTCTAAAAACTTCAAAACTAGAACCAGATGAAATCTAAATAAAAAGAAAAATAGGATTTATTGGATTTGTTTTTCTAAAGAAAATCCTAATTATGACGTGAGCATCTGTTTTTAATTTTGGCCAAATTATTTTTCTTTGAAAAAAATTGGTTTGGTGGCAAACAAGTGGGCCCCTCGACTCATGGACTAAGTCTACAGGTGGGTTCAGGTTCATGGTGGACTCGTCTATTAGATGACAGCTAGGGCTGACATGTAGTAGGACGTGGCAGACACTAGGGCTAAATAAGCTGAGGTAGCAACACGTGGTAGGTGAGGTGGCATGTGATGTGGCAAGGGTGGTGCGGTGCGATGAGATGGAAAATGGGGCTTGTGTGGCACACACGTGGGCGGCACCTCAAACCTGAGTGGTGATGTGGCACAACCACATAGGTGATGATGTGGACTAGATCGAATGGCTAGTGACAATCATAGCAGGTGGGGTGAACCGCGACAAGATGAGCTCCAGCGAGGACAACCTAAGCTTTAGCATGTGATGGGGAATTCATCTAGCAGCTCCGATTTGGCAAATGTGGCCGACGTCAAAGCTCATGGTGGCACAAGCCAGGTGACAGTGATTCCGATGAAGGAAGGCTCAGCTTGGTTCAGCGTGGTTCGCAAAGGTTCTGGGGAGGGTGGCGATGCTTTCTCACCTAGCATAAGGACCAATGGCCGACGGCTCTTAGCTACGATGAGCTTTATGCGGCGGTGCAAATGGTCTTCTCAACGAGAACCCACTTTGGTGGTCCCTTAAGGAAGGCGAGCTCACCCTGACGTAGCTCTAGGCTTAGCAAGTCTCAGGCGATGATCATCTTCGACAGAGCGGAGCTGGGGCGATGGCGATTTCTCACTGGAGATAGAGGCGAAGGCACGGACAAACCTCAATTTTGGTGTGGAACACAAGGGAGAGGAAGGAAGTGGCTCAGGGTGCTTGGATGCGATATCTTGTGATCCTTTTATATCAGGAGGAGGCAGCGTCCAAGGCAACTACGGCAGCGGCATCCAAATCGAAGATGGTGTGGAGGAGAGAATCCGGCTCAACTACGGGGAGAAAATGACTTGGAGGAAGATGATAAAAGACTAACCAGCGGGCCCAGCTTGGTAGAGACAACGGTGAGTAGGGATACACGGATGGATGCAATGATAACACGCGGCAAGATGAGCGGCAAGGATGGGGTGGCTGAGCAGAGAGGCAGGCTGAGCCAGATCATGACATGTGGCCCAAGGTGGATCCAACGATGAAAGAAGGTCAGGCCAAGGCAGGTTGGGCTTCATGGAAGATGGGCTGGACTGAGAGGGTAAGTGGATTCAGCCCACTGAGATTTTAGGATTTTCTAGGAATTTCTATTTTTCAAAAATAGAATTAAATCCAATTGAGCTCTAGAGAATAGCAAATAAACTTAGAAAAACTCTAAAAAATTTCAGAAAAATTCTTGAAGCACAAGGGACCCAAATAAAATACTTTCAACAATTTTTATTGTTTATTTTAGTCATATTAAATACTTTTATTTAATAAAAATTCATTTTAAGCTTGAATTAATTCCAAAAAATCCAAATGGTCAATTGTAATTTTAAAACATCAAATAAACTCTAAAAAATAGGATGTTACACAAAGAGGTCCAGACCAAGCACGTTAGAGGTGTGGTAAGATTTTAACAAGATAATGAAGTGAGACAAGGCTAAAGCAAAGGTAAGATATGTTGTTTGCAAAATATGTTGTCATGAATTATCTGCAAAGTCTACAGGTGGAATTAGGCACTTGCACAGACATACCAAAAGATGTAGAGAAAAACAAGGCATAGCTATGAGGCAGACGTAACTACAGTACAACCCCAACAGTACAATATGTAGTTGGGATTATAATCGCAAGGTAGCTCAAGAATTTCTAGTCTGTTTGATTGCCACACATGATCTTCCTTTAAATTTTAGTGAGTTAGAAGCGCTCAAAAAGTACATTAGAACTACTCATAATCCTATATTTTCTTCAGTTTCTAGACAGACAATGACTAGAGATTTAGTTAAATACTATAATAATGGTCATTCTAAAATAAAAGAATTCTTTGAAATTTGTACATTTTCTGTGGCCTTAACCTCGGACATATGGAGTGATCGGTCTAGAGAGGATTATCTTAGTGTAGTTGCTCATTATGTGAATGATGACTGGGTATTGAAAATGAGAATCATAGGTTTTAAACTAATTGATGTAGCATATATGGGTGAGAGTATAGAAAAATGTATTATTAAATTCGTGGAAGATTTTGGTCTTACAAATAAAATATTTGCAATTACCCTAGACAATGCTCAGTAAACTCCACGACAATGGATATTCTCACTCCGTTTTTAATACATACATCGAATCCTTTTGCTACATCAACGATCGCCTACCATATTATTAATCTTATAGTTAAATGTGGTTTAAAGAGGTTGGATCTATATCTTCAAGCTTTTCACAATGCAATTTCTTTTGTAAATCATTCTAACAAATGAATTGCAGCATATAAGAACTTCTGCATTTCGATGGGTGTACATCTATAAAAGTTTGCTGTGGACATACTGGTAAGATAGAACTGAACTTATCTCATGCTACAAAATATTTTACCCTATAAGAGCACATTTATTTGTTTTTATCCACACGCACTATCATAGCCATGACGGCTACACACTATTGATCGAGCAGCACTAGTATGTTCATGAGAAGTTGCCAGTATTTTTGGAACTCTTTTATGAAATCATTGTTGCTTTATCCAAAGTGTACTATCCAACATCTCCTTTAATTATGCATCATATTCTTGCGATTTTGACTCACTTCAAAGCTAATGAAAATGACATAGTGTTTACGAAGGCTATGTTTGCTATGAAAACCAAATATTTAAAATATTAGGAAGAGATTCCGTGTTTGTATGTATGTGCGTTTATTCTAGATCCAAGAGCTAATATTGTAGGATTCACTAATGTTCTTTCATTTCTAGGTGACTCTGCATGCATAGATTATTCTAACTATTTTTTAGCTGTTCGTTCTAAATTGTCTGAAGTTTATCAGAAGTATGAACATAGTTTTAGGGAGTTTGCTTGTAACAACCTCCACGACACCCGCCATACGTAAGAAGACAAATATGTGAGGGCAAAATCTTTGTTACACTAGGATCCTCTGGAAGATCAAGCTTTACAATGTCAAGTATGGAGCAATCAATACCACCAATGCCCATGGGGAACTATTAGTCTTTCTGGATAGTGATCCCATGCATCAACATGTAGAGGACTTCAACATTTTGCAATGGTGGCACAACCACAAGCTAACATATCCGGTGCTATCCATATTATTATGGGATGTGTTAACCATTCATATCTTGACGGTTTCTTTTGAATATGCTTTCAGTTTTTCTGAAAGAATATTGGAGGAGAATAGAACAAGTCTCATGAGTGAGATGGTGGAAGTACTTCTTATAGTGAAAGACTAGGAACAAGCATATGTGCGAGCTCAACACTGCATGGAGAATATGGAGTTGAAACATGCGTTCAACAATATCTATCTAGACAACAACGACATCAACGCTTCTTAGAGCATCCATGCAGGCAATGTACCTTTTTATTTTTTTTATCCGTAATGTTGAGCTATAGGCTGTACTCTTTTTTCTTTACCAAGGTTTTCTCAAGTTGTATTTTTACTTGGCAAAATTTTTTACGAGGTAGCCATTTAAATATTAAAAAACTCATTACTACATTTCTAAAATTTATTTTATCTTTTTGAATTCTATATTTCTTTGAATTATTATATATATTTTTCAAAATTTTTGGGCTAAAATGGGCTACTCGTGCCTACTTGGCTTGTCGGGTTAAACGGGCTCATGCCAGCCTGGCACGGCACAAAACGCCCATTAAGCCATGCCTAGACCGTCTCCTTGACCCACAAGCTGGCATGGCACAACCCATTTAAGCTGATGGGATAAATGGGTCGTGCCTAATGGGCCCATACCCTATTAGGCCCATCCTGGGCCGTGTCGTGCGGCCCATTTGGATAGGTCTGGTAACATCCTAGTCAACAATAGAAAATTTTGAAAGAATTCTTCTTCAAACTAATGAGTCACCAATGTCCTTTAAAATGAATCATAAAAAATATACCCCCTATTCATCTCTCTCCAGAATAAGTCCATTTCACACCTGAACTATCACGTTTGTCTAAAACTCAACCCTTAACTACAAAACTAGGTAAATGACCCCCTCAACTATCAATGCTAGGCAACTTACCCCCTAGTCTATTCTACCCTGATATTAAACCGATATGGTGCACATGTGTAGTGGTTCCAACATGTCACTGATTTTGATTGTCATGGTAGGGTATTTTGTCCTTTGTGGGCACATCACTGGTTTTCTTATGTAAACAACCATATCACATAGCTTTATTTTTAGTTTTAAAACAAAATTCTACTATAGGCCCTACATATCATTGGAAGGGAGAAAGAGAAATAGGATGTCTTCCTCCTCTCGGTTAGAATAAGAAGGATAGGGTGGAGGCGACCATGGCATCAGTTGAGAAAGGCTAGTGATAGATGAGGGGTGGTGAGGCATGGAAGATGGATAAAACAGGTTGTTTGCGATGAGGGGAAGCCAATGGTGGTGGTTTGAGGAGTAGGGCGATAGACACACGCCAGTAGTGAGTAGGCAACCATGGTAGCATCGAGCACTCATGCGGGTGGCAGCACGATGGATGAGATCTCAAATTAAGCATGTCAAAATGAAGAGGTGAATGAGGGGGTTTTCTGGTGCAAAATAATTGGATAGATTCTCGTTGACAATGATGGACAACGACTGTGAATCCCAATCACAATTAACATTGTGGATCGGATTAGAAAGTGATCAAACATGTTTTGAACCAAGTGATATTGCCAAAAACTCATTAGAGAGGGAGATCAAATGTGGTGGACATGGCAGAGCTTCACGGCAACAACTTCTTTGTTTCCCCATGTTTTTGATCTCTATATAGATGAAGGAGGCAGCAGTATCATGGGAAGAGAAGAGGGGCTAGGGGCGCTACACCCAGTAATGGTCGACGAGGTGGGTGGTGGTAGGAAGGGAGTGGGTGGTCGGAGGCACTTGTGGCCATAGCCATAGCGGAGAAGAGAGGGAGAGGAAGAGGAAGAGGAAAGTACCTGACAATGGTCCAACTATCTTATTTGTTAATTTATTTGTTAACTCTGCTGACTAGACTGCTACATCTGCGCCATATCGGCTAAAGCCAACTTCAAATGGCCTTAGGGGGTAAAATATCTGGTATTGACAATTAAGGTGTTGGTTACCTAGTTCTATAGTTGAGATTGAATTTTTAAAAAACACGATACTTTTGGGAGTCAAAATGGACTTATTCCTCTCCCCCCTCTTTTCTTTCACCCTCTTCACGTTGAAGAGGGATTTTTAAAAATTTTCTATTGCGGACTATGATGCCATTGTAGCAAAATTTGTTGACATAAGCTACACATGTGGCAAAACTACCTCCACATCAATGAAACCACCCTTCTAAACACCTTAGGTTGTAAATTGAATTGCTTGTATCTTGCAACCAAAACCCCTCATAAGGACCTAACCGCGATACGAAAGAGGTTGTAAGGAAAACGGAAGGGAAGGGAGAGATGGGGAGTTTCGGCTGGTCCTTTCCCCCTGGCCGAGTCGTGTGGAGTTGGGGTGTTTTGGGTTAGGCTTTTTAAGGAGAGGCGGAGGGGAGAAACCCTAGCCATCTCCTCCATTCAACTGCCTTGCAACCACCACCCCTTGAAGCCGTGCCACCCCTACCTTGCGACCCCTACCGTGCCCTACGACATGTCTACCACCCCCTACCACACACCACTGTAGGCTATCACGCCTTTGTCACATCGCCGCCATTCTTTGGAACACGCCGATTAGAAGAGAAGGGAAGGAGAAAGAAGAGGGAGCCGGCCAAGGGAGAAGGAAGAAGAATGGAAGAGAAGAGAGGAACCATGCAGGGAAGAAGAAGGAAGGAGAAGAAGGGAGCCGACCAAGGAGAAGAGGAAGGGGAAGGAGAGGGGGAAGAAGGGAAAGAGAAGGGGCAAGGAGGGAAGTGAAGGGACAAGGAGGGAAGAGAAGGGTTATAGGTAACTCCGCTCTAATCCTTGTTTTCTGTTCTTATGCCCTATTAGATTTGTTTTGGGAAGTGAAGGTTAGGACATCATAGATGAGAATGGTAGAAGATGTGTTTTTAGAGCATTAATCGTCAAGATTGTTGTTCATTTTGTGATTAAGTTTTGGGGTAGCTACATCATGATTCATAGCTTCTTCATATTAATAAAATTACAAAGAATTATCCGAAGTTTCCATAGAGTGCAATAACAAGTAATTTGGTTGGGCGGTTTAGGAGTTATGGTCTTGGGGAGTTTGTTGTCCAGAATTGGTCACTGCTGGACATAGTCGCGGTGTTATGTAGATTAGCTATAAGTGATGTCTAAATTAATTATTGGGCATCACTAAAGGAAGGTAGGGAATTTACTGTAGTTTTAAAAAGTGGTATGGTTCACTATGGTTGCTGTTGTAGAATAAAATATATTAAATTGTTAATTCTGTTATCCAGAATTTTACATAACTGTCTTCGGGGTGGAAAACAGGGGCTTAGATGAAATAATCAGAGTTTCTGGACAACTAAAAAGTTGTAGCAAATTTTGTGTAGTTTCTGGAAAACATATGGTGTACTTGTGTAGCCATGATAGCAAGTCAAGGTGGGGGCCCTATGAAGGCAAGCCTTATTTATGTTGGTGTTATTTGGATCTTCGAGTTGATAGTTATGACATGTTGAACGAGGGATATCTGGTAGAGAAGGGAATAGTTGGACCGGGCAGCAAATTGTATTGTTGCTATTTTATTTATTGTTTGTACTATTATAGTGTATGTTGAGATGAGTTGTTTGCTGTAGGCGAAGTTGCTACGTGTTTAGTGGCTTCTACCCATTGTTCCACTTTGCTACGTGTTTGATGGCTTCTACCCATTGTTCCACTTTGACGAGGTTGAAAGGTAAGTGCATAGTAGAATGATAAATGATGGTTGATAATTGCTCATTATTATTGAATTATTCTTGTCATGCAATATTTGATTATCTTATTGTTCAGTACGATATAATTCGATGATAAATATATATGTAGTAAAATAATGGAAGGTTGCAGTCATGACATGATAAAAGCAAACGAGCTAGGTTGGTAAGTTAAATATCTATTCCGAAGTGTATAAACCAGGTTGGTGAGAAAGCTATTTAACTAATCCAGAGTGCTCTTGAGTAAGACCTATAGGAGTAAACACCTCCATGTGATGGAGGGAAGGGGTGAACGTTGACAAGCGTTTCCTCAGCTATAGCGGTATAAGCTTAGAGATGCATATTGCATTGTATTGCATTAACAAAAAGAAATATGAGAAAGAGAATGGTGGATATTGATATGTGTTATGATAATGATGATGTTTCTATTGTTTTACTTTATACTTACTAAGTTTTAGACTCACCTTTGTTTTGTTGTTGTTTTTAAGTGATCTTTGAGAATGACATGCATAGGAAAAAATTAGCACATGATCAATCTTGCACCGTCAATGGTTGATTTACCACTTCGCATTTATTCATTCACTGTTGAAATAAATAATGTTAATCTTGTAAACTTTAGCTTTGAATAATGATATTAGATTGTATCTACTTGTCAAGGTTTTCTTTGATTAAATCTATAATTAGTTTGTCTCGTTTAATTTCATTTATTGATTCTTTCATTATTGTCATCCCTATGTTCATGATCATGTTGTGAAATTATAATAATTGAAGTCTAGTTAATGTTAATTCATATTTGATTATTAAAATTGATAGCAATTATAGTTGTAAGTGGCATTCTAAGCTTTTGTTAAGCTGTGGTGTTATATTAGTTTTGTAAGTTCAATGGGTTAAATAATTGGTTTCGTAGTTTAGTGATTAAGTGAACTTTTTGCAAAACTGAAGGGTGTAAAACAAACTTATTGCTTCAAAATATACGGACGAATAAATGATAATTTCTTACTGTGATATTCTACAAAGGCGAATCACATCAAGTAACAAATATATACTCATGTACCAACACTTCCAAGTCCAGAAACTGGTAAAGCTCATCAAGGAACAGACGCCCAAAATCGATCATGGCAAGCAAATTCATGCACATGCACTTGGAACACGTACGTGTCTTGCTTTTTGCTGTCCAAGCGAACACGGGGGATGAAACCGGTCATTCGAACTCCTTCTGACCGGCAAGGATCCTTGAGATCTGGAGGCCCCGGCTGAAGGCTTGGTTGAAGAGCAACCGTGTCTGGAACTCCGAGACGAAGGGAAACCAGGACAAGAAGCCGATGGGTAGGAAGAGGATGAGACCCATCATGTTCTCGTATTGCCTCCCGAGCTCCATGATGGAGTCCCACACCGCAATCTTCTTGAGCAATGGAGAGCATGCTTGCCCAATCTGCGAAGAAGAAATCATAAAAATCAATCAGTGGCTAGAATAGATCTTGGTAATGTCCATATATGATCAAACTACCAGAGTTGCTGCTGATCAACGAGCTTTTCAACCAACTGCTTGAGAATTAACAGACTCAAATCTTGTTTTTTGGTACCATATATGATTCGCTCATGAGCAGGTAGGAATGTTAGATTTGCTCTTTGATTCCATTTTTTATGCATACATAAAGCTCAAACAAGTTTGTAAATAGAGGTTTCACTCACCAGGAGAACACACCAACCAGTAGGCATGAACCCAAGAAGACTAGCGAAGACATCAGAAATTGTGAGGTTGCATACAACAAATAGGACCGCCATCACACAGACAAAGCCAAGGAAGAGTAGGCCCTTGAGGATGCGGAACATAAGCTGCAGGTCTGTCCCAAATCTCTGCCGTCCTGCTGAAACCATCTGAAGATCGAGAAGGAACAACATCCGATCTGTAAGATTTTAAAGCATCGGAGGTAACCGGACAAAATGGAAGGCGAAAGTCTTACCTTCAAAACTATTAGAACCGTGAGCATAACCAGCCATGACAATGCATATACCTGGAAATTGAGAGGAAGTGGGAATTACATTAGGATATCCTGCAACTGTACGAACTACAAAACAAGCCAACAATGCTTCTGCTGTGGTGTGCTATGTTCAGATGGTAGAGAAAGTACCACAATGCTTCTGCTGTGGTGTGCTATGTTCAGATGGTACACAATGCCATACTGGTAGATCAAGAAACGAAGTGAAAGGATGATTTCCAAGAGAAGAGCACGAATGCTTGTCTTCCTGAGGTGTTCCTGCTCACTTATCCACCATGCCTCCCAGCTTTGATCCACAGTGCCGATACCCCCTCGGTTCCCCATCCACTTCCTCCAGTCTGTCCAGTCATCAACCGTCTTCTGCCACTCAAAACATGATGGATTGAAGATAAACGGTGCAAAGAGCCATGATGCAACCAGGAACCATATGGAGAAGGTGACAAATATGTACAATTTCGAGCTGCGGTAGGAGCTTCCGTAGACTAGATACACGACCAGAAGTATCAACAGTTCAAGTCCTTTAACAAAGTGGCTACGGGAGTACATACGGTAATTTTCAGCAAACTTTGCGTGGTACACAACAAATCCACGGCCTGTAGGTCTATATTTAGCGCCACCATGGAGTATTGTTCTCCCATAGTAGTGGGTTTTGGTGCCAAGCTGGAACGTGAAGAACACAGAGGCCAACTGAAGCTGCATGATGACAAACTCTCCTAACGCTGTGCGGAACCCTTTCTCTAAGCCGACTTCCATGACCATAGGGAGGACAAGCAGCAAACCAAGCTGGAAAACAGACTGTGAAGCCAGTGCATTTTCAAGAGACTTGATGTTCTCCTGAATACGTGGATCCAGCAAAATAGACCTTTCCAAACCACTCATAACTAGATATAACCTCCCATACAAAAATACATAAACTGTAAGTACAGTAACCTGAAAGAAGGAACTATGGATGTCAGTATCCCAAAATATGCAAAATGAACACATTACATGGTGACACCATGCCTAAACCCTCTGTTATGAATGCTTAGCATTTTGCACACCAAATTATACTGTATTTTTATGGATAATAACTGAAATCCTGAAAGAGCTCACTTTAACATTTTATTTTACATTAAAGACTTTCCAAAACTTGCCGATTCAACACACTGGTGCGCACAAGGAGGTGCAGCAGCATGGAGTCTATAGCATGCATGCGTAACTTCACATTATGAATAATTACATGCATATCTTTATATTAGGAATAGTTATGCTCATATCTTCATATTAGGAATATTTAGATAGTATGGATATAATATTATCTTTAATTGAATGGTTACATTAGATCATATTAGTTTCTATATTATTAGGGGTTAACCTTATCTATATAAAGAGGGTAACTGCACCATTCATAAGCAAGCCCTGATTAAACAAAGCTCCTTGTCTCTCTCCTTCTTCAGCTAAGCCTCAAAACCTTGGTAGCGGCATGACTGGCTATTCAAAGGTGAGTGCTCTACCCTTAGTCCTTAGACCTGTATCTAACCAACCCGTACCACAACAGGTGTATGAAGAAATTAATGGCTTAAAGTTAGATCATCTTCACCTTATCTCTCCTTTTTATTTTTATAAATAACTTTCTACAATTTTGGTTTTATTTAAATTTTCCATAGGGTTTTGTCCTTACATACCCCACCAGAAAGAAAGAAATAACTTAGGCATTCTTTAGAGAAAATTTCACATAGATATCTTCAATTAATATTCTTACCATGCTACTGAAATAAAACCCAACTGTAGTAAAGTAGAAAGATAGCATTCTATAAAAGTCAAATCTGCGTCCAAGCCGATAGATGTCACGACTCAATGTTTGTTCACCATTGCCATTGGCTACCTTAGCTTCAAAGCTTGAAATTTGATTCATTCCCACATCACGCCCCTTACCGACTTGCATGTACTCATGATGTGTAACATTTCCTTGTCTCATTGTCGAGTTAAAACCTAAGAACATTGAATTCAGTAACTGCATTTTAGGTAAGCGATGACTGCAAGATGTCCGTATGAGATTAAGGCTTACCTGAAAAGATATCTTCACTAAGATTTATGGTCTTTGAGGCTTTACTTATGCCACCCCTAGTAATATGGAAGAGTCTATCAAAAATATCAGGATGACCATAATGGAACCGAACCCTGTATTACATTACAATAATGAGCTATACACATAAAGACTCATTATCAAAAGAAAATGTGCATCTAGCACACAAGAATATAGAAACATGAAAAAAAATTAAATCAAACTATTTAACAATGTGAAAATAAAGTCAAATCTTAGTGATTCCCGGTTTCATCTCGTAATTCTGTTAGTTACCTTACTTCAAAGCATCTTGAATTGCTCACTTTCACACACCCCACCCCACCTTCACAATAGTCTAGTTGACAAAAAAATTGACAGGAACTACACATTTACTATCGGCTACCGGACTTCCCAGCAAATTGACAAGATTGGGTGGACCATCTGACCAAGCTATTCATGATTAAGATTTAAGAGTAACTCAGGCCACTTATCATTATTATTTTATGAAAACACAATTTTACTATCAGTTTTCAGCTAAGAGTTAGGGCAAAAGTCCAATCTAGGAAGGAACTGCTTGGAACTACAATGGTTATGGCCCAATGGGGATACTAATCATGGTTAGCTCTTCTTTTGTCAATTCATAATTAGAGTTACGATCTCCCCACTTCATAAAAATCTCTGAAATTCTTGGTAGCACAATATATCATCCCTACTAGACTACAACTACTTTTCACACATTCAAATAGATTCCCATTCGAAGAAAATGAACTGGAACCCGTTGTCCACTAGTAAGATCACATACTTGAGAGGATTGGCAAGAACCCGTTGTCCAATGGTAACAAAACTGGTCTCTTGGTTGGACATAAACCAAGCAAGTGATGAAACACTAAGATAGCAAAAAAAATACAAATAAGTTACTAACAGAAATATATAGCGTAAATGACATAAACAAGATATAATTGAACAGAACTCTGAACAGATGGACATACCTTCCAGTAAAAATATGCTCACGAAGGCCTAATATAGTGGGTTTGCTCTTTCCATGTTTTACACTCCCAAACTCCTCCAGCACATTTCTCATTTTAAATGCCTCTTCAAGGTAATTATCCTACGAGTAAAGGAACAATAATAACAAATACTTTATTATCATTGTACTGCTAATGTTTTTGTTGCTGTCACATAGTTTTCCTATGGCTTGTACATGCATATATTGACCAGTTGGTCCATGATGGAGATTATTGGTGTTTCTCCCTACATCTAACATGGTATCAGAAACAAACGTAGTTCAAGACCTAGCTGGCAAAATTTTAAGACACTGCTAAATCCACCAGCAATGAACACGAGTGACCACCAGCAAAGGAACATAATTTTTACAATGTGCATGGGCAACGAAGAGTATCTAACAGCAAATGAACATGATTTTGTAGTGTGTTTGGGGTAGTTACACTATTTTGGGGCAAATACCAACCAAGTGCAATGTCCTATAGCCAATTTTGCCAAAAAAAATTTGTGGTGGTTAAGAGGTCCAGGTGGTGAGGTCGAGAGGGTCATAGGGGTGACCCAAGTCCTGGCCCACATCAAGTCCACATTGTTGTCTGGTTGAGCCTAGGTGTAAGGGCGGGGTTTAAGTATGTCTAGATTGTCCATATCCGCAACAACTTTAGCTTAGGTTGAATTAGTTGATGCATGGAACTAAAACATGTACAATATGGAAATCAAAATTGTACCTGATTCATATCAATGGCTTGGAGTGCTTCTCCCCTAGTAAAAATAATGGCATGATTTTGATTTTCAGGTTTTCCCTCCCCAATATATGTGGGGTTGCCAGGAAGCTTGATGCGGTAAATTTCCTAAATCAAGTTTAAAGCATATTTATGAAAGGTCATTGAATTAAACATACATATGCAAAAATAGTGAGTTGTTGCTTAACATGAGTTTCTGATTGTGTAAATTGGTGCACATAATTTGATGAGAAAATATGAACAAGTGTGACGCACCACTACAAACTTTCAAGTAAAAGTGTAAATTTTAATAAATGGTGCTTATCTAGAAAAGGGGACTTAACATGATGTTTTCTACCTTCACAGTAAACTTCAATTCAATAAAGTTTCATGATGCAAATGAAGTTAAGTGAAAGTTGTATCTTTATGTTCATTAAGTACCTCATCATACTTTTCGCCTACTCCTTTGACAAGAACAGAATAATAAATCTTCTCTGTCATTCCATTTTCAGTCGGAACTTCTTTCTCATCGATGTAAGCAACGCGCAACGATGGGTACCTGTGCAACTTAAATGTTAGATGGATTGGAGTAACCTTACTATTTAAGAGATCTCTTTCCAAAGTTGAAAGCACTAGGTTCTGTACATCATCATGAGATTAAGGATGTTCAGATAGCAAGCATTGTCTTTGGCATCCTTGGATAGTTTTTGCATGCCATAGACTTGACAAGAGACAACATAGGTGAATTTGATATCAGCAATGGCCCGTGCTATATCTACAATGGCCTGCCCCTCTTGAGAGGATGCTGTTGTTCTTTGATGGTCTAATTTAGCTGCAAAATATACAAATGGAGTCAACATATACAGATTTACAAAGATTGGATAAAACATGATGGAGAAAGAAATAATCTAACCAAGATCTGTTTTATCTTGAACAAATTGAGTCTCAAGTGCTGTCCTATAGTACATCATTCCTCTCACTAAGAAAGTAAAAGCAGATAGTTAGACAACAAGTTAGATGTAATTGTCACAAGAATACAAGGTACGCAAATGTGAAAATATTGAGTGTATTGCAATAGCAGTCCATAGGGTTATATACAGTACGAGGTCTCACTAAACCCTAGACTACAAGGAAAATAGGAAAAGACACATATACCCTTAAGACCTCCCCTCAAATGCAAGGCATATACAATAGCATTGAATTTGAAAAGGTTGGCACTAAAGTACGAAAAAATCCAAAGTCTGTGTCTTGAAAACATCGTCATAGCGTGCGGATCTTGAAAAATTATGTCGAATACCAACTATCCGAAATCATGCAACAACCCAGAAAGCACAAGGTGCAGGAGCTGGAAAAGTAGAGATAAGCGGGAGCAAAGTCGACCGCGGCAACATGATAAAGTGGATGTGAAAAGTTATACAAATAGAGATGATTGTCAAATCAAGCCGAAGAGAGAAATAGAAGTATAGCAGTGCAAATCGAAGCCCAAGACGGCAGCGAGGTAGTGCACAAGAAGCGCAATGGAGGCGCAATGCAGAAGAAGTGCGACGGCCTTAGAAGCTCAAGGCGGCAGCTCAAAGAGAAGCGGCGGCATCATAAATACTTTTTTGATCTACAGTGGCTCAAAGAAAAGATCGACGGTTGCGGTTATACGAAAGGAAGGAGATGACCACACTCAAGTGAGAGGATGGATTGTGGCTAGTAAAGCAATCGGCTGATTGACATGGAACTTATGGATTCGCACGGCATTGACAAACTGACAGAGAGATGCTACAGACTTAGATGGACGCAAACGGAAGACTCAAAAGAAATGAAGAAATGACTACCAGCTAAACTGAGGGCAGTAGCACATAAAAGCCTAATGGTCGAGCCGAAGCACGACCTCCTCCTTTTATCTTCTTCCTCCTCCACTGATACACCATTCTCCATCTCCTCCATCCCCTTTTCTCTCTGTCTCTCCCCATGAGGCGGCCTGAGGAGGAGGGTGACGAGCTCTAGCAAGCGGCGATGGAGGGAGGAGGAGGCTAGGCGACGGCGAAGCCCGAATCCGGGGGAGAAGATGGCGTCAGCCGAAGCTACCTGGGACAACGGTGGCCCGAGAAGTCGGCGGCCCAGGAAGGGCGGAGCGCGTGGCTAGAGGAGATGGAGGCCTAGGGCGGCGGCGACATTTGAAGGTGCCGGCACGGGTGCGGAGGCGTGGGCACGACGGTTAGGAGGCAACAGTAGCTGAAGGAGGCAACGTCTGGGTGGCCGAATTCGAGCTCCAGCAGAGCCAACCAGCCTCATGCTCACTGGATCTGACGCAAAGGTGGCCAAATCCGGGCAGGGCAAGGCCAGATCCAAGCTAGGGCGGCGCGGTGACAGCGAAGAGGGCCGGATCCGGGTGGAGCAGAGGAGAGCCGGAGGCTCCCGGATCTGGCGTGATGGTGCCTCCCGGATCTGGCGCGATGGTCCTAGATCCGACGGCGGAGAGGCCGGATCCAACGCGTGCGCGTCGAGCGCGAGCACAAGCGCGGTGGTGCAGGCGCGGTGTGGCAGCCGGAGCCAATGATAAGTGGCGGCCCCCAGGAGTGCAGATTGTTCCTCCCAGGGGCAGCAGCAGCGGAAGAAGGCGGGCGCGAGTGCGGCCGGCGGCGGCTTGGATCGACCTCTAGGGCTCTGATGTTACAAGAATAGAAGGTATGCAAATGTAAAAATATTGAGTGTATTGTAATAGTAGCCCATGGGGCTATATATAGTACAAGGACTAACTAAACCCTAGACTACAGGGAAAATAGGAAAAGACACATATACCCTTAACAGTAATTAATGTAGCACAAGATTGTATTAGTGAGTTACCAGTTCTGGTGAGCGTTTGTCCCCTATAAGATGCCCAGGGACAGATTTCATCCATCTTTAGTCTAAGTGAATCTTCGTCCTTTGGTTTAAAATTTATTCGCTCAAGAAAATTCTTCCATTCATCTATTAGCATGCAAGAGGTCATGATGAAAAATCATTTCTTGACAATGAGAAGATAGTTAATTTGCTCGATTGTGAGATAAAATGTACGAAGTACTGGATATATTTTCCGTAGATAGAACAGTATGGAGATCCCATCCTCATTCTGTTTATAAAGATCATCTGCCAAAAAGAGCACCTCCTCTTTGAAGTATGGAGTTAAAACAACGATGCAAAAGCAGAAAGGTGTCAACGAGATATCCTTTTAGAAAAATAAAATTATTATCTAGAGGTGTTGGAAATACTATGCATATACACATGTTTCAGTAAATTCCAAATGCCTTTGGTGGCATTGTACGAGTGCATGCATGTTGGACAGCCATTCTTGACAAGAGGTACAATCAGACAGAAAATTTTTAACTAGCTGACCTTAGCCCACAGTTCAAAATGGAGTGCAACTAGGTCCCAAGAAAAAGCAAAAAAACTTGCCAACATGAGTGGTGAAAGAAAAGACTTGGTGGGTGGTCGCGTTGGGTTTCTTACCGAAGGACATCATTCTGCGGACTGTGGAGCCCTTGGCATTTTCATAAAAGTGAGTTTGCAAAGAAAGTGATCTGCGCCGAGCTTCCAAGTTCGTTGGTACATATATTGCAGATTCTTTCGTTGTCAACAACAACTGAAGCCTAACACACTGTTAAAACAGAATTCCAATAGATAATGAGAGGACACTAATGCTTGTAAATTATAGGAAAATGAATATTACTATTGAAATAAGTTGCTCAAAAGGACACATGACCTTCTCCCTCCAAGCATAATCCTTTATTTTTTCCAGATTTAGCTTTGCAAACAGTTGATTTTTTCGGTTTTCATCCTTCAAAATACTACAGGATTTGAAAGAAAGATTATTGTCAGAAATTATTCTTTATTCTGGAGGTTGCGCATTTCAGCATAGATCTTACCCTTGTCCATTCTTCATAATATCCTGTGTGATGATTTCCATTATATCTTGTAGCAGATTGGCAATCTGTGTCTTTATCGGGTCAATGTCCCCATGATCAGTTTTCTGCAAATGGTCCAATCAATTTTTAGATGTTTAGAATGAAAATGCAGTACAGAAAAGATATTTGGTTAAGAAAACACAAGAATATTGGTTATTAGTACCAATAGTAGAGTTAGCAGCTTATCAAACTTAGCAATTAGCTGAGGAAGTTCACCCAATCGAAATTCTTCCACAAGTGACTGACGATCTATGCTATCTCCAATGCTATCACGTATTCGATCAATAACTCTGTACACATGAAGTGAAACAATATGAACTAAATTAGTTAGCCACATAGCCATATGTTAAATTAGTTGTCCCAGTATAAGCACAAGCTCAAACATTAGTTGAGGGGACAAAAGAAAAGACAGCTTACCTCTTATCACTTGGTTCTTCTGTAAGGCTGTACAAAATAGTTAACAGTGTGTCGTAGCATTCTATTACGGCATAATAGGTATATGGATCCTGATTTATCCTCTTTCTCAATTCTTCATCTTTTTTCTTGATACCCTTTGCCATGTCCAGCGCAATTGGAATCTAAAATGTCATAGCCATAAGCACCACAGTACTGCCTCATCGAGAAACTTGAGTAGTTCAATTAGTGGAAGAATGAACAAGTGTACCTTACTAGCAAGAAGGAAAGGAGGCCATTGAAAAACTCTAGTGTCACCAATCGATGATGGAACAATCAATAAATTTCTCTCCCTGGAAACAAACATAAAAACAATCTTAGAAGCATGTTTTAAAAAAAGGAAAGAAAGACTAACACAAAATGCGAACCTGTTGCTTATTAAGTCTTCATGTCGCAAAGAGGTAATAAATGCATTCCATATGTGGGAGAACTTATCAAGGTGAAAATTTTTGTCCTCCTGGTGAAAAGATTTTACACCACAAGTATAAACTAACAACAATAAATCCACTATCAAGTCAACCAAAAAGAGTGTCAAAAAAATTGCTAACATAATTTAGCAAACCCCAACCTCACGGTCACGTCTGTTCGATTCACTATCATGTCTAGGCACAAGATTTCGTCCAAAAGCTCTTGGGATTGCCTCGAATCTTGATCTTAACATTCCAAGGGTACGGATCTAAAGGAATGTAAACATTTTGCAAACATTAGTAGTAGTAACTAAAGCATCAACACATCAAGGACTCAAGGGTACAATAGTCATATGCCACCCACCTCACCCAAGTGGCTGAAGGCACCGTTAACTCCCCCACATATTGTGGAAAAAATGGCATACCATATTTGTGTGTCCATGAAGTATACCTATATGACAAACTCAAATTAACAGCTTGGTAATGAAGAATTGAAAAGACCCCACCAAATGCATGAATTGATACATACCATGACAATTGGTGCCCACACAGTAATAACAACACCTAAATTATGCTGCACTGTGAAAATTCAGCTTCCTATCAGCGCTTGAAACTTTGTGCAAAGGAATTACATAGGATACACTACTACAACATAATCTTACAGTATGGAAAGAACTCATGCCAAGCGTATTGCCCCCGTCCCACAAACATAATTGCCCTGGTAGGTCCAACTAGAGGAGAAATCTGCCAATAGTAATCACAACATAAATAATCTCAGTACACTTTGCATATTTGAAGTTACACAAGAGAACAAAATTTGGTTACATGTAACACAAATAACAAAGGGTTTAGAGAAAGCAAGTGCTAGTTGATCTGCCAATCCTAAACCAGCCAAATTAGTTTAACCCAGCAATTGTGTTTGGCAACACAACAAATTAATCTAAGATACTGTTTGGCTTCATTAATTGGGGTGGCAGGGTTAGCAAGAGGTAAAGGGAATTCATGAGGATTAATTGGGGCGGGTTACCTTTCTATTGGGTTAGCCTAATCCTGGGTTAGGGGGTAAAGTGCTTTGACTGGACAAAACTAACTGTGCCTAACCTAGAGGTATTCTGTCAGGTTAAAACTTCTAAGTTACCTCTCAACCCCCAAACCAAATGCAGCCTTAGGTTTTCATCCTCACTTTGCCTCAAAGGGTTATGCCGGCTGCATGGATTATTCCCTACACAATGTATTCCTCTTTGTTGTGAATATTATGTATATATTGAAGAGACCCAATGAACAATATATATACAAGGTACAAGAGGGTATTACAGATAAGGAAGGTATATTAGGAATAGAATACAAATTCTATATCCTAATATAACTATATCCTTAACACCCACTCTCACCAATCTGTATGCACATATGCTGAGCTTTGAGATGAGAAAGGAATACAACAATAGTGCCTTTCAAATCTTTGAAGCAGATAGTGTCATGCGCAGCAGAGGAGGACGTCATGGTGGTAGCACACGAGGAGGAAGAGGCCGAGGTCACAACAATGGCAAGATGATGAGCAAAAACTCAGGAGGAGTTTTTCCCTCATCCAACCGGTTGACCTACCAAGTGTGCGGGAAAACCAGGCATACAACAGTGAAATGTTGGCATCGGTTTGACCATGCTTACATGGTGATGACAACAACAAGACAGCTGCCATGGCAATGATGACACCATCCTCATACAGTCTTGATCCGAGCTAGTATACTAATACCAACACAACAAATCATATAACTGGAGACCTCGACAAGATGTCTATCAAGGAGAGATACCATGACAAGGATCATGTGTAGGTAGCTAATGGTAAGCCTTTGACTATTATTCACACTAGTCATTCCTCCATTTCCTTGTTAGATTGTTCACTTGCATTGAGAAACATCCTACATGTTCCCAAAATCTCTAGAAATCTTTTGTCAATTCATCGGTTTACATATGATAATAACGTATTCATAGAGTTTCACCCAACCTATTTGTGGTAAAGGATCGTCTCACGAAGAGGCCTCTTCTTCGAGGCAAATGTGAAGGAGGCTTGTACCCCCTAACTCCATCCTTGAAGTCATCTCCTATTCAGAGTGCTTTCTCCAGTGTCAAGGCGTCCGAAGATCTGTGGCACTTCATACTTGGGCATCCTTCCTCGACAGTAGTTCATCACATTCTTCAAGAGAATAAAATTGTTGTTTCTTCAAATAACTCCATTGCAACTGTGTGCAATGCTTGTCGACAGGCTAAAAGTCGGTAATTGCCTTTTCCTACTTCTAGTAGTGTGTCTTTATCTTCACTTGAACTAATTTTCTCTAATGTATGGGGCCCTGCCCAAAAATCTGTCAATGGAAACACTTACTATGTGAGTTTCATTGATGACTTCAGCAAATTTACATGGGTTTACCCTATCAAGGCCAAGTCTGATGTTGTCCCTATGTTTCACAGTTTCTAATAACACATAGAAAAGCTCCTAAACAAAAGTATCCTTTGTTTCCAGTCAGATTGGGGAGTGGAGTACCAAGCCCTGCACAAGGTACTCCAACATGCAGGCATTAAACATCAAGTTTCTTGCCCTCACACACATCAGCAGAATGGGTCGGCAAAGAGAAAGCATAGACACATTGTAGAAGTAGGACATCCTCTACTTGCTCAAGCAGCCAAGCCCTTAAAATTCTAAGATGATGCTTTTCAAACTGCAAGCTTCCTCATTAATCAGTTGCCAAGTCGTGTAATAGGTCATTCCAGTCCTCTTCAAATGATGTTTGGCACAAAACCAGATTACTCCTTTCTAAAAACCTTTGGGTGTGCCTGGTGGCCTAATTTGCGACCCTACAATAAACACAAGCTAGAATTTAGATCTCAATAATGTGTTTTTATTGGGTACAATAGCCTGCACAAGGGGTATAAGTGCCTAAACAAGGCTATTGGTCATGTCTACATATCCCGTGATGTTGTCTTTGATGAACAAGTTTTTCCATTTGCTTCCTCACATTCTATTCATGAGACAATGTTTCACCAAGACAATATTCTTCTTCCTTTACCTATCATGTCCAGTACACAATAT